>JASAOA010001851.1:0-126370 GCA_030849815.1 Vickermania spadyakhi
TCGCGCACAGCGGGTCCCAACTAGTCCGTGGGATCAATATTTCTCACGCAGCGAGAGAGGAAAGCACAAGGGCCGGATGGAAGCGGCTGCGTGTAGTGTTCACAGCGCTGCTTTGAGAATTATCGGCGTGTGAAGGCTTTGAGGCGAGCTGAAACTCACAAAACTATCAACTATCACTAGAAATCACTAGAATAATGTAAAGATACGTATGTTTTATTCAAAAAAAATAGAGATAAGGAATCCGAAAAACAGATATACTGGATCCAATGGTAGTGACAATGTGTCTCCATTCAAGTGAGCGCTACGATGAAACTAAGGTTGTTGCAGTAGTGTAGTTAGGGTGGGAAGTGTCGAGCAAATAACAGAACAAAAAATGGAAAGAGAGCAAAGAAGAGGGGAAACAGAGAAAAATTCCGGTGTGTTTATCATTTCATGTTTCTTTTTGTTGTTTCTTGCGTGGTTCTTTTTTTTCCCTTTAGCAGTGCTCAAAAAAAGAGAAAAAAAGAAAGGTGTGGACCGGATCATGATCGAGCGTCCGAAGTAGGCTAAGCGTAGTACCCTTGAAGCGAAGGAGAGAGGGGGGTGGAACGTCACAGTAAGTGTAAGAGAAGACGGAGGAATATTTGATAAATCGTCGTACAATTTGGTTAAGCTCTAAAGAGCGAAGGAAGACGAAAAAAAAGTGAAAAGTGAGAAAAAAAAAATAAACAAATAATGAATTACTTAATGCTGTTAAAATGGAACGCTGTTCGACCAGCGCACCGCATCCTCCGGGTTCACTGTAACGAACAAAAGTGAGGCGTGTAGCAGAAGAGGAGAACGTTAAATGATCATTTCATTTGCTCTCCTTGTTTCGTCCTTTTCATGAATTCATTACGTTTTTCCTGTTTTTTTTTTAGTACTATTTATTCTCTTTTTGAGGAAGGGGGGGGGGAGACGACTTTGAATACTTTCCTTAGCAGCGGTTGCTGTAATTGTCGTTTTCTTTTTAATTGATATGAAACGCAGTATGAGTTTGATGAATTAATGGTTGTGCAGTCTTCCTCCACCGTCACACACGAGACATTGTATACCAGAAAAGAAAAAGATAAATATTAGAAGACTGAAAAAACAAGAAAAGCGACAAACATCACTGTCATCTTTCCTCCTTCCCTTCCTTTACTAGGAGAAATGTTTTGTGAAAAAAACTTGAAAAAATGATTCACAGCAATCGAAAATTTTTATCATATCAAATACTAAACGTATTGAATCCGTCGTGTAGATGAATAATTTAAAAAAGAATGTACACATATAACTACTACTAAGAAATAAAAATATAACGTAGCAAACGACCATGAAAAAGAAAAAATAATAACAATTGTACAGCCTGTATGAAAAAATAAAGAGGGTCAAGAAATAGATCTGTAGTGATGATAATTACATATTATAGATATTATAATTATCCATAATAATAATTATTATTATTAAACAGGCGCCTCTACTGGTCTCATGTTGTACAGTAAAAGCAAAAAGTAACACGATAAATAATACTTGGAATCCTATTCTGAGGAGATATATGATATGAGTCACAACAGTGTACAAGATCCCCTACGTTCTACTTCTGAGATTAGTAGCAGCTGTCTTTTCCGCTACTCTAATTCTTTCAACTAATTTCTTTTTGATGGTGAAATAAAGAATTTCTCCTTCGTTCACACTTTCCCTTTCTTTTTTAGTGTGTAGCGTTTCATAAACTCTCTGGAAGTTGTTCACCAATATCAATGTACTGTCATCTTCTTCCTTGCCTTTTTATCTATCTTTCTTCGTGTTTTGGTCGTTTATTGCGCTCTCTGTAGGGACAGAACAAATACAATCTTAATTTCCTCTCTCCAAAGAAAGACTCCTATTATAAAAAATAAATATGGAAAGTAGAGGGAGAGGGAGGGAGTCTCTTCTGTCTTCTCCCCAGTTAGCCTATAAATACATCATTACTTTGTTTGTCTTCCTAAAAGTAATCATCACTCCACATGACACTGCGACGTTCTTTTTTCATTAAGTTGATTAGATTTGTTCAAGTTATTCTCACTTCTTGCTCTCACTTTACTGTTGTACTTCTTCCTTTGGGTTGTAGCAGCACCAAGACCATGATGCGCGCCACTCTCTCACTGCCTCCACCTGCCCCCTTCCTCTTCTCTCCTTTCCTTATAGTTCAAAAGATGAGAGGGGGGGGGGTTAGCAACTGGTTATCTCCTCCCTGGCGTTCATCTTTTTTTTATTCCTTCTTTTTTTCTCTCTTTAATTGTGTCGATCGTAGTGCGTCAACGCATCTGCCAAGATGGCGCCGTCCATAGCTACCTTGTCGTTCTTAGACTTCACTACCACATCCAGATAATCGTAATTCGCGAATTTGTCAATCGTTTCGTCTACAGTGGCACTGTAGGCGGAGATCTGGCGTGACTGGTGTTCCTTCACAAAGTCCGGGAAGTTTCTACTGGCGTTCGACGACCCCGGGGTGAGCGCGTGGCTCGTGCTGCTCGTCCCAGGGCTGTCCTTCTCACGATAGCGGCTCATCATGGACTCCTTGATGTTCATCAGCTTCGCTGAGCGGCGAGTAGGGGATGCAATACGCTCGCCCATCATCCTGCGATGCTCCTCCTCCTGGAGACCCTTCATCATCTCTGCAGAGGTGCGAAAGGTCAGCGACGACGGCAGGGCGACCTGGCGCCTGGCGTCCTCCCGCTCTTTGGCCGCGCGGGCCTGCTGCGATGCCGCACCCTGCCCACGAAGCATGCGCTGCCGCTCGTACTCTCTCTTGAATTCCGGGTTCCTGGCGTCGTACTCCGCTCGGCGTTTCATCTCCTCCTCCCGGCGCTCCTCGAAGTCACTAAGCTCCTTGCGCTTGCTCTTCTGCTGCTCACGGAGCTTCTCAACGAAGCGCCGGAGATCTTCCTGGTTGAGCTCGACGTTGGGGTCCATCTCAGGGTTGTACTCCTTCGCACGACCTTGAAGGTGGTTCTTGAGCGACTTCCTGTCGTACATGCTACGTTGCTCCGGGTCCGATAAGATGTTGTACGCAAAGGTCACTTCCTTGAAAATTTCTTCGCCATCTGGGTTCTTATCCGGGTGGTAGATCACCGCCAGGCGGTAGTACGCCTTACGGATTTCCTTATCCGGAGCATCCTTCGGTACGCCTAACACGTCGTACAGGGCGGTGTTGCCGCTCAGCTCAAAAATATCAGATCCCATGGTGAAATCCTAATTTTTAAGAAAAAAAAGGTTGACTAGAAAAAAAAAAAGACAATAATAAGGTATATGGAATAATAAAATATATGGTGTAGCTTTTCTTCCTGATTATAAGTTTATATTGTTTGTTTGTTTATCTTATCTTGAAAAAGCAATCCGCCTTCTATCCTGTGTGCAGTCGCAGAAAAAAAATGTAATAACAACAATAGAATTGAAAGAGAGAGACAGAGTACTCATGGTACCAGGAGTTTCTTTATCCGAGAAGCATCATTCACTGTTCTTCTGTTTTTCTTTTCTCTTCATTATTCAAGAAGTTCCTTTTTTTTTTTACTGAAGCCGCGCCACCCTTCTCAAGCTGCCCAAAATCCTGTCTTTTTTGTGGAGCGTCCCCGGTTCTTCATGGTCCTCCCAGAGTAGCTCTGGCCCCCAAACCCTACGCGTTTCAGGTCCTTCATCAGTGCGCCAGACCCCGCACGTGTGCCCCTGGAAGACGATCCAGGTGTCATCCCCATAACGGAGCTCTCTGCCGCCATACCACTGGACGAGCTCAGCCAGGGACACATGTACCCCTCAGCAGAGACGTACACGCTCCGCTCCTTTCGCCTTCGATCTAAATACTTCTGAAGGAACTTCTTTTTCTGCCGTGCCACGACAGAAGATTGGCGAGTGGTAACAGTGGCGTGGAGCGGCAGCTGCTCCTCGAGCTTCAGTCCTAGTGGATCCTTGGCCAGGTTCGAGTGTTCCAAGAAAGCACCACGGGCATTCACGAAAGCGTCTGCCAATGCCTCGTGGTGGAAGAGAGCCTCCAAAGCCCCTGCCCCGCTGCGCTGAGCGAACGTGGCCATTTCGTCTCGGTCCTCCTCCATCAGCTGCTCCAGTGAGACGGGGATCAAACTCCATGGAATTCGGACTCCATTCATCGCCGTCACGGAATTTGTTGCAGAGGAGCCCACGAGACTGGAAGCCTTTTCAAGAGTGGCAAGAAACAGGGGAGTCGTCCCTTGTTCCTGGGGCTTATGAGTCAACACCCTCTCTTCCGCCGGCGTAACTGGGATGATCGGGGTTGGGAGCGCCACAACATTGGACTCTACACTCCCTTGACTGCCCGTAAGAGAGAGGCACTCACTTGTCGAAGAGTCAAGACGAGAAACTTCATTCCCTTTCTCTAAGCTAATATTCTCTTTACCCTCGGCCGAAGCAGTGTATTGAGGAGAAGCTTGGAAGAGAACATCGTCGACTTCACCGCTATTTTGTTCCAGTCCACTACAGACGATCTGCAGTGGCAGCAAAGAGTGGAACCGACTCTCCAGCAAGTGTCGCTTCCCCCGTTCATGTGCTTCCACCATTTGAGCAATGGAAACATTGTCGTCTTGCGGCACCAGAAAGGACTCCAGGGGATACTTCAACTGTATCTCCTGAATATCATCTGCAGTAGGCGGAGCATAGCTTAGTGCTTTCACTTCCTGGAGTGTCAATCGATGGGTCTCCTGAATGTCAGAGCAGCAGTACTTTGTGAGGTCATCACGAAGCACATCCACATTGACCCAGTGCTGAGGGAAAAAACGATGGGCGTGAACGGGAAGCACAGGGGCCTCCAACCCACCTAGAAACTGGTAAATCTCTTCTGTGTTTCTTTGCACGCTACTCTGAAAGCGATCAAAAATTTGAGAAGAAGATCTCCTTTCGACTTGCTGCTGCACCACCTGAGGAGTCCCATCCCTCTGAATGTGAAATGGACCTTTGCGCTCCGTCTCTTTACTATGAGTAAGATGCCGCCAGTGTCGATCGATTTTGGATAAGATCACCGAGAAAGGAATGCGCTCGGAGCGAAGAAAGTACAGAAGTTCTTCATCACGAGGCTGAAACTGCATGGGATCGAATGCGGAAGATTCCATCACCCAATACACTCTCTTGAGCCCCTGTCCCTTACTGCGGAGAGAAAGATAGCGAAAGAGAATGGCGAAGGCCATCACACGTTCCGACAAAGGTCGGCCTCCCACCCACCCACCATATCCCGGGGTGTCCACCAGCGCCAGCGCGTCCCCAACATTGAAGAACTTGAGCAACCGAGTGTTCCCTGTCTTTCCACTTGGTTTACCAACCATGGCGTTGTGGAGGAGGGCAGAGATAAGTGTGGACTTTCCAGTGTTTGGCTTTCCAATAAAACAAATTTCAGGAAAGGAATGCAACCCCTCGGGTAAAGCAGTGAGGCGCTCTACATTCTTAAGATGAACATTCCCACGACTGAAAATCTCATCTGAAAGCTTGCAGAGTCTACTTTCTCGTTCCTGTCCGTTCGTGGGAGACGAGCTGCTTCTCGGTGATAAAATTGGTGTAGAAGTTCCTCGAACACGAGAGCTGTTCGGGTAGAAACTAGGTTCCAGTCTCCACATGCTCGTGCTGAAAGGTCGTCCCAGTGTAACACCCACATAAACGTTTCTAAATATGTCACCCCTCGTAATAGTAATTGCGATTATTCTACGCATGTCTCTAAGCCATGGTATCGTTCGAAAAGAAACAAAGCTGAAAGCGTCAGAAATCTTCTTTTTAACTTTTTAGTATACTTTACGTAAAACAAAAGAACAACAATAGAAATAAAAAGAATAGAAAGAAATAATTAAAAAAAGGAAATCAAATAGAGCTCCACGTAGAAAAAGTGTTTCACTTCGCAAGGATCCTTCCAAGAAGTGTTTCCTTGCGGACTTCTAATCCTGAAACAAGGTTTCCTCTCACCCGTGATTCAGCTTTGGCAAGTTTCAAATTTTTCATTGTCCTTTAAACAAGGCTTGTTCTACAGGTACCCATCCTCTAATTCTGATAGAATGTGCTAATTTTAATTGAAAATAATTTTTCCAATTTTGTGTATCCATATGAGAATAAGCGGACATTCTTGATATGTAAACCAATTACTTATATCTTAAAATTTATAGATGATGAAATCCTTCACTCGTTTATTTAGCACACTACAATAATAAACCCATCTGTCAAAAAAAAAAATGTTTTCTCATTCTTCTTTAGTAATTTCATTTTCCTCCTCTTTAATGAGCAAAAGTTCTTCAGCTCTCTGTATCTTTGATTTATTCCCTTCGTGTGGCCACCTTTTGTATCGTATGTGTGTGTGTGTGTTTTATCTTTTTTTTTTTTTACCTTTTCAATAATATTTTGTTCTCGTCATAGCCGTAAAATATATAAGTGTATTCCACTGGGCTGCAGCAATACAGAAACACGTAGAAATAATAATAATACAGTAGTACATAATAATAATATATATACATAACATATATATCGCAGTGCATTGATTCATACATTGAATCAACTAGACTTTAGTCCTAAAAAAATAGAGAATTTGTTACGCTTTTATCCAGCTTCATTTCTTCTTCTTAGTTGTTTCTTGCCTTCTGTTGCCTCCTACAGGGCAAGAGGAGTCGCATCACCTTCCCCTTTACTCGCTCGAAAAGTAAAACGGAAGTAACAGATAAACTCTGAAAGAGAAGAAAATCCGAAGCAGAAATAATAATAATCAAGAAAGAAAGCGTATTTGCCATAACAAATAAAACAAATAGGTAGAAAAAGGATCTACCTTAATAAAAATCGCTAGCATAGAGGTAACATCACGAAGAGAGAAAAAAATTGACAGAGACACACACATAAACTTGTCAATCGGGATTCTTGAAAGGAAATATTGTAATTTTTGTTAGGTTCCTTTCTTTTTTGAGTACAGGTAGGTAATAAAAAAATGTATATGAAAAAAAAAAAAAAGACTTGTATCAAAAACGAAAACGCTATTTCTTTCACGTGGTGAGGAAGAGGATTATTCATTCGTAAGCCTTCACCACTGTGCCGGTAGGTGTGGCTCTTCAGCCTTCAGAATCGTTCCAAGTTTTGAACTTGTTGAAGTGGTATTCTAGTTCTTGGGGGTTGCAGCGGCCTCACCTTCAGCCTTGGGGGTTGCAGCGGCCTCACCTTCAGCCTTGGGGGTTGCAGGGGCCTCACCTTCAGCCTTGGGGGTTGCAGCAGCCTCACCTTCAGCATTGGGGGTTGCAGGGGCCTCACATTCAGCCTTGGGGGTTGCAGCGGCCTCACCTTCAGCATTGGGGGTTGCAGTGGCCTCACCTTCAGCATTGGGGGTTGCAGCGGCCTCACCTTCAGCATTGGGGGTTGCAGCGGCCTCACCTTCAGCCTTGGGGGTAGCGGAGGCCATAGGGGTAACGGCCTTGGGGGTAGGAGTGGGGGAACGAGGAGAAGAATGGGCCTCAATCTCGACGAGGTTCGTGACTGGGTCACCCATAATGCCATCGATACGAACGGGGATATACGTCACACGGATGAACTTGCTGGAGGCAGCCTCCTCGACAACATACTTGCGCTCGTTCTCGCATACCGTCGTCGTAGCGTCTGTCGCAGGGTCCTGAATAGCCCAGTTGATCTGAGAGGAGCCCTCCTCGCCGCCCGCGTACTGGACCTCAATCTCAAGAGTTTCCCCCACAGCTGGCTTCCCGGTGATGTTGAGGTACTTCACCGTAGGCTCACCGGGCATGACCACCGACGACGTCTTGGCAAGCACCGTCGCCCCACGGGCGTTGTCGGAGCGGACGGGGGTCATCGTCACTTCAATGAAGGCGCCAATTTCTCGCTCTGTCAGCGTCAGGCTGGTGGAGTTGGCGGTGCCAATGCGAATGGGCTTCTTCGCTCCGGGATGGCGGCGGTACCAGTTGATCTGGTGCGGCCCGGCCACACCACCAATGTAGTCGTACTGCAGCACGAGCACTTCGTTCTCCTTGAGATCACCGTAAATGCTGATGTTGCGCACCTCAGGGGTAGCGGCAGCAATCAGGTTGTCGAGGACGCAGCGGCACGCCTCACCTTCTTTGCCTTTGTCGTTGATAGGAGTGTACTCCACAGCGAGGGACTTCCCGACATCTTCGAGAGTGGTGTGGTAGGTGGTCTGCGTCTCGCCGTCAATAGCAAGGTACTGCGTAGAGGGGCCCTTACGGAGCCACTGGTAGGTGCTGATCCCCTCCGTGCCACCGGTGTACACGACTTCCACTTCCAGCTGGCTGTCCTCGATGAGGTTGCCGATGATCTTGATAGACTCGCACTCGGGGTTGCCCTCGACGACAGTCTCCGTGACGGCGGTCTTCGGCTCACCGGGGACCCAATCGTTACGGACAGGGGTGAAGGTGACCTTGATAGTGCAGCCGATGCAATCCTTCGTGACCTTGAACCCCCCAAAGGGATTCTGAAGCTGGATGGGGAACTCTTCTCCAGCGAGGGTCACACGAGACCAGGCGAGAGAGGAGCTTCCCTCCTCACCACCAAAGTAGTCGGCCTCCACCATGAGGACCTGGTTCTCCTGGGCGTCCCCTTTGATCTCGAGACGAGTGCAGCTGGGAGGCGCAGGAATGACAGGGGAGGACATGTCAAAAAAGAGGAAGGAGAACTGCCCGTTGAGGTAGGCGAGGATCTCGCAGCGCAGGCAGCATCCAATATCCGCTTTGGTGGGCACGTAGGTAGTGCCGTGCTCTCGTTCGATCAGCTCGAACACGCCGTTGGAAGCCTGGCGCATCCAGCGGATGTGGAAAATCGTGTTCTTCTCGGTTAGATCAGTCGCTTCCTCCTTCACTTCGCGGAAATTGCACGGACCAGAGCCAGGGTTAGACTCTGACTCGCACTGCTCCGACTCCTCCAGTTTCACAGCACCGTCGAGAATAAAGCGGTACTCGTACGGGCCAGCCGGCAGGTACAGAGTGATGCGGAACTTGGAAGGCGGGGTAGCCGGGCTCTCTTGGACCTCCTGCGGCTGCTCCTGGTCCTCGTGCTGCTGCTCCTGGACCTCCTGCGGCTGCTGCTCCTGAACCTCGGGAACGGGGACACGAGCCATCTCCAGAGGCTCCTGCCAGTTGTTGAAACAACCCACGAGAAACGCTTCGGTGGCCTCACCTTCGACCTCGAAGACAGTGGGGAACAAGTTAGGGGAGGCAAAAGGGTTGCTCTCGACTTCTTCCACGGGGCGGACATCCTGGAGGCAGAGGGACAGCTTCACCTTGTTGCCCTCCATCAGGACGCTCGGATCACTATCCTCAGGAGTGATGTGAATGGCGTTGAGGCGGACGGCGTTGTTGTCGTCGCCATCGCGGCGCTGATTCTGGAGCATGAAGGCCTCAGCAGTGGCATCGACGTTGCTTTCGTCCTCGATAACGTAGCCACTGCGGATGCAGTGCACCACCTTCCCTTTATAGTGGTCCACGGCGGCACGCTCCTCCTCCTTCACGGGCTTGCCATCGATGGAAACAAGGCTGTTGTTGTGGATCGCGATGGCCATGTCGCGGTAGGAAGCGTGCTCCGTAACGGGGTTACCGACCAGATTCAGGGTGTGGAGGTTCGGGAGGCTGGGGTACTGATCAAAGTTGGCGATCGCGTTAAAGTTAAGGGAGAGAACGCGAAGGTTGGGCAAGTTCGAGAGTCCCTCAAAGCTGGAAATAGCGTTGTCACTGATGCAAAGGGTCTCCAGACCCACCAACCCAGAGAAACCTTCGAAGGTTTCGATCTTGTTCACGCTGAGGTATAGGTGGTGGATGCGGGGAAGGAAGCTGAGGAAGTCCACCTTGGGACCGATTTGATTCATGGAGAGGTCAAGAACACGGAGTTTTTCCATCGTGCTTGGGGGAGCGAACTTCTTGATCTCATTCTCACGGAGGTAGACAAACTCGGCGTCAGGGTTTTCCTCAAGCACACGGCCCACCTTTCGGAGGTTCTTGCCGTTCTGCACGACACCGCTCAGCTTGGCGCCGGAAAGTGGTCCTACACCACGTTTTTGTTGGGTACGAGTGACCATTGGAATATGATCGAGAGGCTAGAAAATCGAGCGATACTCTCGTCACAAATAAAATGGACAGAAAACAAGTAAGAAGGAATTCAAGGATACATAGGAGAAGATGTATCATTTTTTCTCAAATATAAACAATGATCAGCAGAAAGAAAAAGAAGCACCGGAACCCGCCATTTTACTTGACTTTTTGTTTTGTTTCTGGTTTCTGAAAATATAGAATATATTTTTTACCCTAGAAGAAGCATTTGGATGTTCCACCTGAATCAGTTCCAATTCCATTTTTTACAACACTTTCATAACATTAGTAAAACTTAACTCTCTCTTATCATTTCTATCGTGTTTTTTTTTTTTTTCTCTTTCTTCGTACATATACCAGCGAAACTTACCAAGGTTTAGATGTTGATTTGATTTTTTCAATTAGACACGACTTTTTCTTCAGCTTTATCTGTGATGTTGTTCTACGGAATTTGTGGATTCAGAGACATCGCTGAAAAGAGAGATGCGGAATCCGAATCCACTGCTTGGGTCATGGTGAAGGCACGCATGCTGTCCGCAAGGCTGGGCATGTTCCTTGTCGGTGTAATTCCGTCATCTTCATACTTTCGAAACAACTTCCAGGAATGCATAATGAGCTGCATCGGAGAGTGGTTCCGTGGATCCATCTCTGCCTTAAAAGTGGTTTGATGAATGAGCTCTGTCACGTTACGAAGAGTGAGAACTCCGGCGGGGGTATTGGTTTCCTCGTGGACTATAAGAGCAATGGCAGGTGAAAGACGTTGGAGCATGACAAATACTTCCGTTCCAACAGTGTTGCCGCTCATCCGGCTCAACGGACGTAGTTGAAGATCTTTCACACGAATAAGCTCATCTTCTCTCCGATAGATAAGCAGAGCAAGGGTGTTAGTGAGGAAAAAACTAACAACGTTGTTTGGTTCATCCTCGTCCTCGTACACGAGGACAAAGCTGAATCCGTTGTGGAAAATGGTTTCCACAATTTCCTCTGTGATATAAGCCCCACAGTGGAGCTTGTACATGTCGGAGATGGGAGTTTGAATCATATTCTTTGCCTTACTTTCGGAAAGACCCAGAACGTTTAGCATAATGGCCATCTCTTCTTTCTCCAAATCATCTTCCGAGTCTTCACTGACTGCACTAGAGTGATGCACGCTGTCCTCCTTGGCAGAGCGTTTCTTATCCCAAAGTTCTTCCTGATACGCGATCAGAGCCTTCAATTCACGTCGCTGAAAAGGCACGACCTGTTTGTCTCCCACAATGTAGTCCAGAAGCTTCGCGATTGGCCACGCAACAGGGCTGCACAAATACATCAGAATATGAATAAAAGGAGCAAGAAAAGCGCAAACAGAAAAGGCGTTGTGAATAAAAACAGCTTGGGGGATAATTTCACAGAACACAAGCGTGACTAGAACCGAAACCACAACGGCGAGTACCGGATTAAGCATCGAATCCAATAGAAGGGGTAGGGTCTCCAACGCAATGTCATTCCAAATGAGTAGTGTGATCAGGAGCCAGTGGGGTTCATTCAGTATTTTGAGAAGCTCCTCCGCCTTCTTCGCATCTTTACTGTTACTTCCTTGCGCAAGCCCACGAAGTCGATTGGCGTCCAGTGAAAAAGTGCAAAGAATCAATCCAGCCATCATCCCAGCCATAAGGATAAGAACAACGATCAGCAAAATGTTGACGCTAATGGGAAGATTAATTCCCAAAAAAGTAGACTCGCTCATTTCTTCTGGGTAAAAAGAACCGAAAAATTACGAAAATAATTTTTTTTTTAAAGACGATACGAATTCTTTAGATGAACTTAATCTCAGAGATACCATTAAACTAGTGAGAGGAAATAACTAAATAGAGTTTAAAAATAGACAAATAAAAATGATAGCTAGAAGCAAAAGCTCGATGTTTCATCGAACTTCAAACACGTCAAAGAAATAAAAAAGAATGAGAGAAAATTCATCAGAAAGAACAAACCTTATCGAAACGAATCATCTTCAGCTCCGTTAATTACCCCATTCATGTAAAGTTGGCATAGTACTTTTGATCTCTAATTTTTAACTTGTTTGATTAGAAAGTTGTCACTCAAAAAGCCTATTACAAAGCGTTAAAATAAATATAGTGCGTCGTACGCCACGGTCCAAGCCAGAATAAAAGTGAGCCCACCTCCAATAAAATGTGACGAGGAGAAGAACTCACTTTTTCCAGTCGGAAAGTAGAAGTGAGCGTCGCCCCTGCATCCGAAAAGTAATGTAAGAGCACCAGTGACTCCTGAGCAGAAGAGCAGGAACAAAAAACCGTAGATCCCGGTTAACCCTAAAATTCCTGCAGCAAGACCACTGAAAAGAGCGCTCATAATGCGAATTTTCATCAGCTTCTCCATATTCCCCTGTAAGTAACTTCCAACATACCGCTTTTCGCTCGCCATTGTGACTTGAACTACAAGGATTAATACAACTTATAAAATATCAAAAAGAAAAAAGAAAAAAAGCGAAAAGAGAAGTTCTTTCAAAAGTGCTGTATCCACAGTTACGGAAAAAACAATGATATTTATGTATTATAAAATTTTATTTTTTGAGCCAGTACAACCTTTCCCTCGACTGGAGAACGTAGACATTCGTTTATTGAAGAGAAATACGCAACCACGTGTATCTCATCCGTCTTCAAGCTTGTAACATTATTGAATCTTTTTCAGCGCTGTTGCAGCTTGCTGGACGGATAATCGATTTCTCCGAGGAATTTTGGCTGGGGAAGCACTCTCGAACACCCTATGTCGCCCCAACAGTCCAAGGCAAAGAATACACACTAAAGAGCAGAAATACTTCCCGTTTTGAACCAAAATATGAAAAGGGGACACCTTACTAACAGGATGCAGTACTGTATCGTTCTCTAACATGCTTAGTGTATAGCCATCGTACAGAAACGAAAAAGATATCTCACTGGAAAATTCGGCAGGAAGAAGGAGAAGGCCACCCCCTCGAAGTCGATTCGGTACTACACCAGTGGCTATTTCCCCGTTCAAAGAGCTGTAGCACTCCGCAACCGTATTCTTGTACTCACACGTGAGCTGCACAGCGAAACCTTCAGATTCCCATTCTTTGGAAACACCCCGAAGTTGGGAGGCAAAAGAAGTTTCTCGTTCTCGAAAAGCAATAACGGCAAGTACCGCAATAGAAAGGAGTAGCAAAATTCCTTGGATAGCACCCATCGTCCACCAAAATAAACTCTTCCAGTTCTTCTCTTATGACTTTTTTCTTCCTTCCTTAAAGTTCCAAAGGTGAAAGAGAGAGAGTTCCATCATCTACCTCCCATAAATTAATCTCAGCATTGCCAAAAAAAAAAAAAATGAAGCGTAACTTTAGCTGTTGTTCTGCACTAACTCTTCTCTAATAGAAAGAGATAGTAGGGGTGCAGGTAGTGAGTAGGATCCAGAAACTCGAACCCTTTTTCCCCTCGAAAGTACTTCTCAGCCTTCTCTCTGTCAGTCTTCGCCATTTTTACGATTTCTGAAATGGCGAGTTCTTCAGCTGCCTTGCGGGGAGTCCTTCCAGAAAACACTTTCTTTTCTTCCGTGTCTTTTGAGTCCGAAGCTTCTCGCAGCCGCTTTTTCCTGTACGTTCCGGAGGTGAAGTCATACGTAAAAATTTCACCTTTGTACTTCTTCGGCAAAAGTGAATCTTTTGATGGAATTAATGGTCCGCTCTTCATAATGCTATCCAGCCAGTCCCCGGAATTAGAAAAAGTATCTGAGGACAGAATGGACTTCATTAAATCCAGAATCTCACTGGGAAGTGGTATCGGACTAAACCCCTCCGTTTCTAAAAAAACGCAGCAATTATGGAAAGAAATGTGAAGAACACCTCGAATAACTAGCAACGGGTACGACATTTCTAGCGGACACTGAATCGCTTTCTGTTTGGAGGAGATCAAGGTGCTAGTAATCTCACAAAAAACCGCTGACGGTGGATAAGCATATGTTGAGACAGTAGAACTCTCTGTTGGGCCACCGCAAGGATACCAACCACGGCACTCGGTAGGAAGATGTTGAAGAAAATGATTTTGAATCTTGTCCCTTTTCCCAGCAGGCAAACTTAAAATGTAGTACAGGCGATTGAGCTCTTCCGGACTTTTTACCCCACAACTTGACAGATGTGTTACGAGGCTTTCGTTATCTAACTTACCGTTTCTTTCAAGGGAAATATTAAGCATGTTGGCGAATTCTTTTACCCACTCTGGAACCCAATCATAGAGGATATGATTCCGTTGAACGAGCTTAACGGCAAGAGCTTCTGATTGTCTTAAGATGAACGCCCACATCACTATCTTCGCATCCAAAATTGAAAAACGTTTGTTATATAAATACTCGGTCGAGTACCGAAACCCAAATGATAAGAATCGTCCAATCGCAGTAAGTTCAATGTCCTCGGTTCCAGAAACTATTTTTACTGCCCCACACATTTCTAAAAAATTGATTAGTTTCTGATGTAAGTCACAAGCGCTACCATTTACAAAAAGATTTTCAGAAAATCTTAATCGTAGCTGAGAGTCAGAAGATCCAAGTGACGACCTCATGACGAACCTCCGAGACAAAAGCAGGAGACTATCCGCTACTGATATTTCTGGGGTAGTCAGCTCGTCTTGAGTTTTAATTCCCGCAGTGAACATAAATTGCGACTCTCGGACCAAAGCATTTATCTTTTTTTCTTCAAACAATCTACCAGGTAATAAGGATAGACAACTCATCAATTCTTCTTCAATGTTTTCTCCATATTCAATGTAACCGCAGTGGATGACCCGTTTCAAGTTCATTTTGTCTAGAACCCGATCGTTTGACGAAAAAATTGAACTTTGTTCGCAAATCCATGATGAAGAGCACGTAGCAATCAAAGGTTCACTGTTACCTAGAACGTCGGAAATAGCCAGCTCTATCAAATTGCAATCGATTATTCGAATTGGTACTGAAGTGTAACTGTCTAAAATCTTTCTTTTTATAATTCCTGCCTCTAGTTTCTCCGGTAAAATTAGAAGCACAACCGGAGATTTAAATAATCCACTAGAAACAACTCCTTCTGAATCGCAAAGATCTTCAAAGGAATCTACTGCCGCACTACGAATTTCTTCTCGCCAATCTTCAAGCTCATCAAACTTTTCAATTAAGTTTTCAATATTTTTTTCGTATTCTGAGTTGAAATTAGACGCACAAGTTTCATCAGTGCAGAGGCATAGAGAATTTTCCATATACCAATGGATAGTATCACGTGAGGATCTTCCAGTTGATGTGTCTAAAACATGCAACTGAATAGAAATATCATTTATCCGATCATTGCCCTTATCCTGTGCTCGGAGCGTGTGAATAATAGATGCTATTCCAGACATTAAAATGGAGAACAAGTAACTTCCTGAGGGACTACCAAGAATCAAATCACAATTCCGGAGGAGGAATTGTGGAATAGCTGTAGAATCACCAAATACGTATTTAATAATCTCTGTCCAGATTAAATCAATCCCATTAACGTCAAGGTCAACATTTTTCCTTAAATCCTTACTATCTAAACACCTTGAACCACCACGAATGATAGAGACAAAATTTGAATTGTCTGACCTAAAAACTGATTTCCCTGACGGAAAAAAATTAAATTTTGGAAAGTGATTAGCAATTCGATTCCTTTGGCTTTTGTCACATAGTTTACTAAACAAAGAGCTACTGTCACTAACAAAAAAGAGTGGATCCAACCAGCTGCACATCAATTTCTCGCGCGATTTATGTACGCAGCTCGAATGCCGAAGAGCTGAATAAAACTTTAAGACTTCAACAGGACTGAAATACGGAAGGTCTCCAAATAATCCACTTGTTCCATCAGTTTGCGTCATATCCTGTTTGAAAAAAAAAAACTACTGAGGAGCTGGAAAAAAAGCTGTGTAGTTATAGTCTAAAATTATAAATAATAGTATTTAAAAATTAAAATGTCTATTGAGAAATTAAAGCCAATTATAATTACAAAAAAATAAAAAATGAGAAGACAATTAACAAGTTGGGCACCACAAAAAAAAAAAACGAAGTTACCATCAGAATGTATTTGAAGAAAAAATGATTTTTAAAAAAAAGTGACAATGATACTTTCTACTGGTGAAAAAATAGTTTTTTCTAGGAAAGTTCATGATCGGCAAAACACACATTAGTAAAATGAGAAATAAAATAATGATCTCGATATAAGTAATACATTAATATTTAATTACAATTTATTACTTCTGCATAGAATCAATTTTATCCTTTATCTTTTTTCATTCATGAACTCCGAAAAGTCCTAAAGGTTTAGCCAACACCAAATATCAGCAGAAAAAATGCGATTGAAAAAACAATTATGAAAAATGTAAAACCAAAAAATTTAGAAGAAGTGTGAGATTCTTTTTTTTCTTTTGAAGAAAAATGATTAATTCACAGTAGTTCTCACTAATCTGATTAATTTATAAAATATTCTTGAACTTTTCGAAACAATAAAATATTATAATGTGAAAGACTACGGTACTTCCTAATTGTGGCATTTCATTCTCTTGGTAATGTGGGAAAGATATTTTAACATATATTAATGATCGCACCAAATCATACAAATTAAAAAATGACTTACATATAACAAAAAATAATAATAATTAATATTCATCTTCATCTTCTTAAAGGATAGACGTTTATTTTCTGACGAAAAAAATACATAAACATTACATTTCATTTCTTTTCTATATTAATCTTTCAGAACACATTGTATTAAATGTGAAAGAGCCTCAATTTTAATTAAACAAAATACAAGTTATAATATTCACAACCCAAAAATATAAGATTATCCCCTACCTCAATGTGATTAAAAAAAAAACTCTATAAATATTTTTTAATTCCCATAAAAGAAAGACTTTCTTCAATACAGGAAGATACATAAACCCAATCGAAGTTCTACTCTGTGTTTGTGTAAGGGTATGACCCCTTCAGCACAAAAGGAAAAAGGAGAATTGAAATAAAATTTAGAGCAGACTTTGACTATTGGACTAGAGAAACTATTTGCCCATTTTTTCCTAACAATTAAATAAATCGAAACAAGAAAAAATAGAAAATAGAAAATTTAAAGGGTATTACGAACTGAAATAAAGTCAATTTGTTAGTTTAATGAATTTAATATCGATTCATTATTTAAAAATGATTCAATTATTTAATTAATTTAAAATTAAAAATAAATTGTCTAATATTTATTTACAAATTAAATTAATGCTTTTTTACCATTACTACTTTACCTTTGATTTCATCACGTTCTGACTACCGCATTTGATCAACGAATTTAAAAAACCTATAAAAACAAAAAAAGTATTCTTTTCTGAGCACTAGAAACCAATATAGAAAAGTTACGCATTTCTAAAGGAGACTAGGAACTTCAAAAAAAATACCCCCTCACTCTTTATAAGCAAGTATTAAAAAACAAATTTTCAAATAAAAATGTTTTTAAACAAGTCAAAGAAAAAAACATACCGAACCTCTGAATTTAAAAAAAAAAAATGTGCAGAAATACTTCTTCCATTTAGCAAACCGGGCTTCGTTTCCAAAAATGGGGCGATTGAAGACGAGAATGAGCGCCAGGTTTTATCCCCAAACGGTCCGAAAGAGCATCGCCGCAATAGTTTTTTTCCCGCATTCTATGAAATTGAACCACCCTATATAACCAACCGCACGTCGACACAACAATAAACCCAATATAACCATTAACCATACCGACAACCATTGAAAGCGATTACGGCCCACCAAAGCATTACACATACCCCCATGGGTTAACAAAATATCGCTTTCCAAGATGAGAGCTTGAAAGGCGAATAGTGTGCGGGGGGCGATTCCAACCACGTTCACGTCAGGCCCCCCGCTCGCAGACCTTTTAGCTGAACCAAGGGCTAGGAAATTTGAATTACCCCCTTCGGGGGAACTGGAATGTGTTACAAAACCGCCGATACCTTGCCCACCGCCATTATTTTATTCACACCAAGCCCAAGGCCCTTTTTTTTTAGCCGATGAAGCCGAAAAGTGTTTAGAAGAGGACGGGGGGCTTGTCCTCGACTTCGACCGTTAGCGACAACAGAATTTAGCATTTCTTTTCTTTTAAAGCACGGTTAATTGTACTATGTGCATCACTCCTTCTTTGCACGCGGCGCCTGTAGATACATATTGCCCGGTGCCGCAGCCAGCCCCGCGGGCAGCGCACGTTTCGGAAAGTGTTTGGCCCGGCGGCGTCTTCATCTAGGGGCCCGCGCCGGTGTTTTCCGGTTTCCTGGTGGTCTGGTGGGTGGGGGACCTGGGCCGTCCACGGGTCCCGTCATGCGGTTCATTGCGCAAAAGGCCCTACCCTTTTAGAGATGATAAAAAAATAATAATAAGAACCGCTGACTCTAAATATTCCTAATAAAAAGGAAAATAAAGAAAAACCTATAGAATGAGGGGAAAAGAAAGGGGGTTATTACAGGAAACGACGTGCATGGAAGACCTCAACGGTAGGCAGGCAAGTTGAAATTCATACCGTGTTTCAAAATGCGTAAACAGTACTTATAGGATTGTTTTTTTATTCGTGTGTGTTTAAGTTACTAAACGCAGTATATTTTTAATATCCTTTTTGGAAACCCAAGAACTTCGCCGAACTGGGGGAGGATTGGTTTTTAATTTAAATTCCAAATTGTTTTTGGGAAAATACAATTCAATTTGGATTTAAAAGCCTTGGCTAAAGTTCTTGGATATAAATCTGTACATAAGGATAAATAGAAAAAGGAAAAGAGGAAGAGGAACAAAGTAAACAAGGAGCGAAAAACTTTCCAGAACACAAGTGGCAAAATGGATTTTTGCGTGTGCTATGTGAGTTCAGTTTTACGGGGGTATCTTTAGCATTGATTGTAGGCCGAAAATAAGAATAGGTATTCAAAACACCTTTTACTACAACTTTTTGTTTCCGTTCATATATTTGATTTATTGGAATATGATCCAATTTAAACGCTTAATTAAAGTATGAAATTAATGTATATTCCTTTTATATGTAGTTATAAACTCCAAACATCATGTTTTCTCGTATACTTTTAACTCCATATATCAAATTTCACATTATATATTTAATTCCATGTTTAACTTTGTATTTATTAATTTTTTTTTAACGCATAAGTGATTTTGAAATGAGACTATACCATTTTACCAACGAGAGGGCCTTTTTTAAAAATATTTTGTGTGTATATTATTTGTAAAAATAAGCCAGTTTGTGTTTTGCTGCTATTGTCTTTTGAATGGGCACTGAACATTTGATACAGTGACAATTCTTAATCTCATAAATTAAGAGATCTGTTCGATAGCCACTCAACGGAAATAATTACTTTTGTCATACCGCAAAAAAGAATAATACATTAAAATACTCATCTCTTTCATTGCTACCTCCCTAGGGAGGTTCCACGTGGATTGTATTTCTGTTTTCGCGTTAGGGGACTTTTCTTCTCTCCTTTTTTCATTTTTATTTTCCTTCGGTAAACAGAATACAACTGTTGTTTTTCTTTTACAGATTTCCTTTTACTGAAGCTGCTGAATTGTGTCGCAGCTTTTTGCCGTTTCGACTTTCGAACTAGCCAGCTCATGTTCTTTCCAAAATCTTCACACCGTTTTCCTCTTTTGTAGCCCGTCCACACAACAGCGAGGGTTCACGAAACGGTCGTGATAAAAAAAGATATTATCGCGACAAATCCAATCCATTTCCATTTCGGATAAATTTAAGCATCCGCCCCTTCCGTAAACTCTTCTAAGAATATATTATCATAAAAGTAAAAGTACAAACATATCAAATTAATATTTCTGATATCCGCAGCTCCTAACCGTAACGATCGTATTTTGTTATATTTTCCACATTTTCATATGGAGACACTTCATTTCTTGTATAGTATTTTATTAATTTCTTCTATTCATCAGTTTCAAAATAGGAGGGAACCATTCGTTGTGAAGCGTGTGCGGTTTCAGAGACACAGAGCCGTAAAACAATCTTGTGAATTACCATTGATGGGGTATTTTCCTGTTTTAATGTATTTTAAAATACGAATTTATTTAATAAAACCGCAGTCCATCTTGCCGCCTGAGATATTTTCTTTACCTTTTGTATGTTCTGGAAAGGTTTTCGTTTATCATATATTTTTAATTAATAGGGATATGCTCTAATGTAAACGTTTATTTGAAATGTCAAATAGGTATATGCTAATAATTTTAAAAAAGAAATCAGTTGGAAACATATATTATCATAGAGAGCATTTGCACCATTACAAAGATTTGAAATTGGTGTGCCTTCTTTCTACAGTTGTGAACTCGAAACACTATGTTTCCTCGTATATTTTTAAAACACCACATATCAAAATTCATGTTTCGAAGAGTTTACGGAAGGAACCGATGCCTAAATTATTCCGAAAGAGAAATGCATTATTTATGATTTCGTCACGACGTTTTTATGAAACCAGTAAAATTAACAGAAATAGAATTCATAATAATATTATTATTATTATCATTATATTCTATATTAAAATACTTCATTTCATTTCTTTTATTTGTTGAATTCATAAATTTCAAATTAGGAGGGAACCTTTTTAGATTTGTTATGAAGCGAGTGCGGTTTCAGAGACACGGAGAAACAAAACAATTTTGTAAATTAATATTTATGGAATATTTTCTTTTGTATATGCATAAAATATGACTTAATTTAATATAACCGCACTCCATTTTGCCGCTTGGGATTTTTCTTTACCTTTTGTGTGTTATGGAAAGTTTTTTCTCCCTTGTTTACTTTGTTCCTCTTCCTCTTTTCCTTTTTCTATTTATCCTTATGTACAGATTTATACCCAAGAACTTTAGCCAAGGTTTTAAATCCAAATTGAATTGTATTCTCCCAAAAAGAATTTGGAATTAAAATTAAAAAAACCAATTCTCCATCCCCCGGTGCGGCGAAGTTCTTGGGATTCCAAAAAGGATATATCAAATATACAGCGCTTTGTAAGTTAAACACACGAATGAAAAAACAATCCTATAAGTACTGTTTACGCATTTTGAAACGCGGTATGAATTTCAACTTGCCTGCCTACCTTTGAGGTCCTCCATGCGTCGTTTCCTGTAATAACCCCCTTCCTTTTCCTTCTTTCTATAGGTTTTTCTTTCTTTTCATTTCTATTAGGAAAATTTAGAGTCAGCGGTTCGTACTATATATTTATTTTGGTATTCATTTATTGGTCTTAACTAGTAACTGATTTGTTACGAATCTCTTTGGGGAAGTTTCCACATGGATTGTGTTCTTTATTGGTTTTAGGGGTGTAGAAATGATAAAGTTTTTTGTTTATCCGTGTATACTTTGCTTTTCTCCTTTTTTCATTCATTTTTTATTTTCATTCGGTAGACAGAATACAATTTTCCTTTTTCTTTTGCAGATTTCCTTTTGCCGAAGCCTGCTGAATCATGTCGCAGCTTTTTAGGAAACTAAAAAAGGCTTTCCAAGATGAGAGTTGGGAAGGCGATTAGCGTATTGATGTGAATTCAAAAAAGAATCAGGGAGGAGGAAGAGAAGACAAGATACAATCAGGAAAAAAACAACAATTAATTCCCATCGAACGATATGGAAATGTAGGAATGAAATATATCCCTAGGGGCTGAAATAACTTTCAATAGTTATAAACGTTTCTGCTGGGGTGTTTTTTAGGAGACTTACCGACTGAGAAGCAGATTCTGATATAGATAAGTTTTATCGAAGGGGCTTACTTCGCCGTGGGGGGGATGGTGGGCGGGATTTTTGAAAGAACATTAGGGGGCAGTCTTACATCCGTTCGAAGGTCGAAACGGCTGATTGGGACATATATGTCCTCATTAGTATCATGTTTTCCCCTTCTTCACAGTCTTTTCTTTTCCCATAGGTCGTCCAAACAAACAGCTAGGGTTCTATTCTTTTTTCTTTGCTACAACCAATGCCAAGGTTCCCTCAGTAAAACTGGGGGGCGATTTTCGTGCTTTTGTACCGGGGTAGTTAAAGTGTACTTCTTACTGTTGCTTATTCTCATCGCGTTTTGTTTAGAAAATTAATTTTTAATAATATATTAAAATAATAATATAGTATTATAAAGTATTAATATATATAAAAAAATAAAATAATACTAATATATTTTTAATTAATTTTTTTTTGTTGATTTTTAGAAGGTTTTGAACCCCGCGTATTCTTTTTGCTTTGGCCGCCTGGGTATTGAATGCGCCAAGGCGGCTCCGTTAACATTGCATTTGGGGCGTTGTGGCGAAGTTGCGGCTGGGATTTCTTTCCTTTGTTTTAAAAGGCGTTTGGTGATTGGTGTTCCGCCTCTTGTGGCCGGGAACCGGCTATTTTGTTATCTTACAACTGGTTTTCGCCAACGCACAGAGGGGCAATCGGGAAAACGAAACTCGGAAATATCGTTACTTTTTCTCCCTAGCGGGGCTTCTCGAATCAAGGACGAAGGAGGGATGGTATCTCTTTAATTTTTTCCTCTTTCCTATATCAAAAAAAGTGTTCTTGAGAATATTTGTATTCTTGTACTTCAATGTTGTAGTGTTCGGTATTATAGTTGAATCTGTTGCCTGTATAATAAGATTTATATTTATTTTGTTCTTCAAGGATTTTTGTCACTATTGATATTATTCAGTTAGTTGTAGCGTTATTATTATTATTATTGTTTTACTATTTTTTTTAATGATAGCTTTCAACTTCAAACGAAGTGACACCATATCTGTGTTTTTCATTTTCAGAAATTATAAAATATATTTTATCTCCGGAAGGTTAAGGCTAGTTAAGATTAATATATTAACTCTTTACTTTCCTTTTTTAATTATTTCTTTTGTGTTAGATTCTGTATTAATTCAAGTGTGCTGTTCGAGTACGGTATCTGCAAAGTAAATATATCACCTCCTTGAAAGTATCTCTATGATTAACGATTGCAGGCTAAAAGGACAGTAATTATATTTTTAATATAATTTAAAAATTACAAATTATCAAGAAGTGTGCTTAAAAATTTGTCACCAATACATTATTAGCTTACAGAGGTGACTAAAACGAAAGAAAAAATATTAGAAAAGTGCATTCTCTCTAGATGGTATGACAGTACCAATAAAATCAAAACAATAAAATGAGCTGTGTTTTAATAGTAGTTTTTTTTAGTATGACAGTTGTCGTTTTTTCTTTTAAGTTTTTTTTTTAATTATATGTTTTTTTATCTTAGTTACAGTTGACATTTTTTTTTTTTGTGAAAGAGCTAGAACTACTTTTTTTACCTTATTTTTGTCTATTCTTGTTTTCTAAAATATATGCTGTTTGTTCAAGAATTGTTAATTGTTACTTCAGTGATATTTTTTTAACCTTTTTTTTTAAAAATATTTTTCTATGGATGATTCACTTACGTGGATAAATTTTCAGATATATTTCATTATCTATATTAACATTCAATTTTGGTTTCTTGCAAAATATTGTTTTTTTCGGCTATTCACAGAAAACAAAAAAATATTTTTTGTATTATAATTAATTCCTCTTTATACGAGTAGTTTGTGTTCAAACTAGAATAATAACAATTTTTATTTCTACCTGCAAAAAACGCTTATTGTAATACCAGAATGAAGGGATAATGAGCAACAACAACAACAACGAGAAACAACAAAAGGAAGATTAAAGAAAGAATTTTTTCTGTCACATTCAGAGACCACGTGAGGAAATTTCAAGTGAAAGTTCAAAAAAAATTGATTTTTCTTGACTTTATTGATGATATTTTACCCTTTTTCTCTTTTTGCAGTTCAAGGATATGACATCATTAAAAGTTCTCACCCAAACATTATTGCTTTCCTTTATTATTAGCTTTGGGTTTCTCCTTGGAATTCCTGATGAACCTTTGAATATTTCTACTTTGAAAGATGAGTTAGAAACCTCCTTCACAGAAACTCATTCATTTGGAGAAACTAGGGAGTTATATCATAATCTTCTTAATAATGTGGACCAAAAAATGATGGCAATGGATAAGATGGGATCATCTACTAAAGAGAGGGCTGTCACATGTAATGCTCTAAGATATAAAGCCCGAACGATCGCCCGCTTTTCATCAAACAGAATAGTTGATAAGATTATGGCAATTGCTCTTCAACTTCGAGATAGCTATCAATATGGGTTTCGTTTTCTCTTTTCCGCAATGCAATCAGACGTAAAAGACTTTTACCACAATTCAACATCAAAGTCAAAAACGTATTTAACTGCAAAGCAAATTCGGGATTGTCTATTCCCTTCGGAGCTTCGTCTATGCCCTTCTTACGATTTTTTAATTACAGTAAGAGGAAAAACGGATAAGGATATTTTAGTTTCTTGTACTAAGTCGAACAAAAAGGCCGATAAACTCTTTCATAATATAAGGAGAACTGAAGAATCAAAGCTACAAAATCTCGAAAGAAAATCAGAGCATCGTGAAATCACCAATTTGACGACCGATACAAGCAGAAGGAAGCCACATGATCACAAGAGATTCCCGAAAGAACACACAGAATTGAACAACCAGACAGCGACAAAAATATTTCCCAAAGAGATGACCTGGTGAAAAAAATTGTAGCAAAACTAATACTCAAAATAAATTGCGACGAGAAAGTCGATTAGAAGAGACAACTACTGGACATAAAAAAGTTAAGGAGTGAACTACCGGTTGAGTCTAGTGCTGATGATAATATAATTGGATTGAAGAGATGAGTTGATTCACCAGAATCTGAATATGACGTTCCTGAAATTCTAAATGAATCATGTCTCCTCCTCATTGTCGTTATTTCTTTCTTTAACCAGAGTAACCCTTAAACCTTCTTTGCAATGGCTGGGATCAACGAGCAGGTGGTTTTGCAAATTGCAGAAACCATCGAACGCGCACTGGATGATGAGCTTGCTCAGGCAGATGGAATGGACGATGACGAACTAATGGCAATTCGTAGAAAGCGAATGGACCAACTTCGTGAAGTTGAGGCGAGAAAGCAAGAGTGGATTAAAAAGGGACATGGAGGGTACACTGAAGTTCCTGATCCAGCTACTTTCTTTCAATGGGTCCAGAGCTCCGAGCGAGTAGTTGCCCATTTCATGCGCCGAAGCACCCCGCGATGCCAGGTTATTGAGCGACATCTCTCAATCATAGCGAAGGAACATTTTGAAACTCGATTCTGTTACATCGATGTTGAGAGAATTCCTTCACTCCCTGAACGGTTTAATGTGATGATGCTTCCTACAATTATGCTGGTCGAAAAGCAAAACACATTCCACAGTATTATTGGGTTCGATGAATTTGGTGGCGATGATGACTTCACTACAGAAGCTGTAAAGACTGTTCTTGGACATTACGGAATGATTAATCCCAATGGGATGTACGCGGCCGATCAGATGCAAGATTCTGATTAACTAATTATGGCATGATTCTTATTTTCTGTTTAATTTTTTTTATTGCTAATGTACTGTTTTAAAAAATCTTTAATTTTCAGGTTCAAAGGAGATGCTCGGATAAAAATGAAATTTTGAAGAAGCGTCTGAATTGCAGCACATTTTTTTTTTCTGCTTTTTTTTCTTGAGATTACTTGCATTTTAGAATTCGACAGCAACTTCAACTATGGCAGACACCCAAACGCGGACTTTCGCCCCTCGAAAGAAGGAAGCTGAGAATCCCGTTGCGAAAACTTTGAAAATCAAAATGAACTCTTTGAAGAGGACATTAAAGGATCTAGAGTACGCCCAGAAGGAGGTGAAAAAGGAACAAGAACGTCTCGATAATTTCAAAGCATCTGGGAACGAACGAGTTCCTCAACAGGAACAGGTTCTCAGTGAGGCTAAAGTTATGATTCCCGATGCTGAAAATCGTATTCGTGTGGCGTGCCGTGATCTTGCAGCGTACCTCGAGAAAGATGGCAAAGAAGTTGACGACGAAGAATTGCTTGGTGATGCAAAGGCAACCCTTGCACAGGGTGAAAAGATCTAATGCGCATTTCCGAACCTTACAACATCTGTTTCTTTCTCACCTCTAACATTTTCTTGTTTTTCATTTTTGGATTGTATTCGGTTACATTAAAAGATCAAATATGAGAGTTCTGCTGCATTTGCTGAGTTAAGTAGGGCTGCTGTTGCTGAGGAAACCTTAAGCTCCCATTTCTTTTTTTTTTTTCTTTCAAAATACTATTATTTAAGCAAAGAGACAAAAGACGGGGGATAAGGTACTTTCCCATATCCATTAAAGAAGAAATGGATCCTGAGAAAAAGAACTTTGCGGCCGCAGCGATTTCAAAGTACCCCAATTACATTGCAGATAGAGACCTATGCAAGCAGTTTTTAGAGCAATTTGAAGATGGTACAGGGGTAAAGAAATATGTTAATATGGGGATAGAGGTGGCCAACCGACAGAGGAAAATTTTTTTAGTAGAGTTAGATGATATCGTGTTATTTGGACAACTTCATCTTGCACAGCGCATTCAGATGAATATTTTTGGGTACATGGAGGAACTTCAAGGAGTGATTGACAATTTGATTCCTGTCACCAATATTACTGAGGATCTTGTGGATCAACTGGTGATGGAGGCCCGGACTTCGGGAGAAATGATTCCTCCATTACTCTCTCGTCGATATGAGTTGGATATTGTGCCCATCACCTCTATCACTGCACAAATTCCCCTGAGAGCCCTGAAAGGAGAACTTATAGGAACTTTAACAGTTCTTCGAGGCATCTGTATTGCTGCTACTGCTGTCAAACCGAAGTTGGCGATGTTGGTTTCGGTGTGTGAAGTGTGTGCAGCAACTACTTTCCAACAGGTGATTGGGGATCGTCTTACTCCGCTTCAAATATGTCAATCTACACAATGCACACTGAACAATGCCGTCGGAAGACTTCTCCCTCAGTATAAAGCAAGTAAATTTGTGAAGTTCCAAGAGCTTCGAGTTCAAGAGCTTCCTCAAGATGTTCCTCGTGGCGCTATCCCACGCACTATTCGGGTGATTTGTGAAGGAGAACAAACGAGAGTTGCGTTACCTGGACAGGTTGTTCGGATCACTGGTGTGTACGCCCCCGACCCATCCACTGGACAAGGACACGAAGCATTTCGTGCATCTACGATGGTGAAAACCATCTACAGAGCTGTTCATGTGGAGCTTGAAAAAAGGAGTTATCAAGAGGCAGCAGAGGATCTCCGAGTACAGGTGGACCTCGTCCGAGAGTACCCGGATCGAGATACAGTGATTGAGAAAATGACGAGAAGCATCGCACCTGAAATTTGGGGAATGGAGGACGTCAAAAAGGCACTTCTATGCCAACTTGTTGGAGGTAGTTCGATCAGCAATGGAATTAAAATTCGCAGTGACCTCAATATTCTCTTTATGGGGGATCCCGGAGTAGCGAAAAGCCAACTCTTAAAGTGGATTGCGTCTGTGGCTCCTCGGTCCATTTTTACAACCGGAAAGGGTAGCTCCGGAGTGGGTTTAACAGCGGCTGTCACACGTGATACACACACTGGGGAAGTGATGCTGGAAGGTGGTGCTCTCGTTCTTTCTGATCGAGGCATCTGCTGCATTGATGAGTTTGACAAGATGGATGACACCGATCGAACTGCTCTCCATGAGGTGATGGAACAACAAATGGTGTCCATTGCCAAGGCAGGGATTATTACCTCATTAAATGCCCGAACTTCCATCCTAGCAGCGTCGAATCCAAAGTTCGGCCGATGGCGGAGAAATGCCACTCCCACAGAAAACGTTAACTTACCTCCTGCTCTGCTTTCCCGTTTCGATTTGTTGTGGCTTCTTCTGGATGAGTCCAACAGAGATCGAGATACAGAATTATCTATGCACGTAACCCATGTCCATCTTCATGGTGTTGCTCCAGGCGAGATAGCGGATGGTGCACTTCAAGGAACGTCCAGCGAGTACTACGGGCGAGATTTTCTTCGCGCTTATATTGGAGAAGTACGAAAGATTAACCCAACCATCGATCCCGCGGCAGGAAAAGCCATAAGTGATATTTATTGCGAAATGCGTGCACAGAGTGTACGGCATAGCAACGTAGTGACCGCTAGATCACTACTCAGCTTAATTCGCCTCTCACAAGCTTGTGCGAGACTGCGTTTCTCTGATCACGTCCTGGAAGCGGATGTTCGAGAAGCTGGACGACTTTTGGATTGTAGCAAGGCTTCACTTCAGGATAGAGCAGTATCTGATTCGAGAAACTTCGTCACTACTTCGGACGCTTCGATTTTCACTATTATCAAGGATATTGCGCGCCGGCGAACAAGTGTAGAACTAGCAGAAGTGCGACCAGCATTGATTGTCAAAGGAATTCCTGAAGCTCAACTTCAGCGGTGCTTACGAACTTACTCGGAAGTAGGGGTGTGGAGCGTTTCGGGGACTAACATTGAATTTGCCGAAGATTAGACTCCATTTCTTTACTTTTTTTCTGTGGTAGACAAGTCTTGAGATGACTGAACCGTTAGATAAAGAGTTAGACATTGAAAAAGTCTTGAACAGCTTTCTAAGACGATCTTTCGGTCCTGGTACGCAATGGCTGGCAAGACTTCTTCTCTTCCTTATTTTTCCCTTCTTTTCCCTTCTTTTTCCCTCGTTTTTGGTTTTATTTGTTTACTTCTCATGTAGTAAGACTTCTTCTTCCTCTTCTATGTCCTCTGAGCGCACTTTCATTGCCGTCAAGCCCGATGGTGTCCAGCGCGGTCTGGTTGGCGAGATCATCGCCCGCTTCGAGCGCAAGGGCTTCAAGCTTGTCGCCCTCAAGATGGTGCAGCCCACCACTGAGATGGCGGAGGGCCACTACCAGGACCTCTCCTCCAAGCCCTTCTTCCGCGACCTCGTCTCGTACTTCTCCTCTGGCCCTATTGTCGGTATGGTGTGGGAGGGCAAGAACGCCGTGAAGAGCGGTCGTGTGCTCCTCGGCGCCACTAATCCCGCCGACTCTCTCCCGGGCACCATCCGCGGGGACTTCGCCGTCGATGTGGGTCGCAATGTGTGCCACGGCTCTGACTCTGTGGAGAGCGCTAAGCGCGAGATCGCCTACTGGTTTAAGGCTGAGGAGCTGACCAACTACACTTCTCACTCTCACAACCAGATCTACGAGTAGAATGACGAAGATTAAACTTCCAATAATGTTTTTATCTAACGAATTTTTATTTTAAATTATTTTCCGATGAAGTATATACATTTAGTGCACTATATGAAACTAGTGATACTTTTCTCCACTTAATGACGTATAATGTTGTCCTGAGGAGCAGGGTATATTTGGATATTTTATTTTGGGCTGAATATTTCTTGTTGGTGCCATCATTGGGACTGGTGTGTAGTTCATCTATTTGGATTCTTTTTTTGTTTGTTATTCTTCATTTATTTAAACACATATTATAAAGTTTTTCTCAAGTCTCTTCTTTTTTTTTCTTCTATGTCCTCTGAGCGCACTTTCATTGCCGTCAAGCCCGATGGTGTCCAGCGCGGCCTGGTTGGCGAGATCATCGCCCGCTTCGAGCGCAAGGGCTTCAAGCTTGTCGCCCTCAAGATGGTGCAGCCCACCACTGAGATGGCGGAGGGCCACTACCAGGACCTCTCCTCCAAGCCCTTCTTCCGCGACCTCGTCTCGTACTTCTCCTCTGGCCCTATTGTCGGTATGGTGTGGGAGGGCAAGAACGCCGTGAAGAGCGGTCGTGTGCTCCTCGGCGCCACTAATCCCGCCGACTCTCTCCCGGGCACCATCCGCGGGGACTTCGCCGTCGATGTGGGTCGCAATGTGTGCCACGGCTCTGACTCTGTGGAGAGCGCTAAGCGCGAGATCGCCTACTGGTTTAAGGCTGAGGAGCTGACCAACTACACTTCTCACTCTCACAACCAGATTTACGAGTAGAACGTGAAGGTACATCTGTATACAATAAATCATTTTACTTATTTTTAATACATCCCTAAATGAGCGGCCCGAAAAACCATGAATCATAAAAAAAAGCTATAATGTTAATATATAACAGGACTTATATGGTTTGGAAAGGTTTTATAAAATAAAAATAATAAAACGAAAAAATAAATAAATCAGTTGCATGTCCTAATACCTGGGACTGGTTATCGCTTTCTCCTTTCCTAGCTGTTTGCTAAAGTCGCTGTCCATTCTTGCAAAGGATCCTTCATTTTTTCCTCTCTTTTGCATTATATCTTTGTGGATTTAGTTTATGCGAAAAGTTTTATTTGCGTGCGATTCGTTTAAAGGGACGATCCCCTCGTTCAAAGTGGGGGAGGCAGCAGAGTTAGGTTTTCGTCAGTACGGACTTCCAGGGAGCTGTAAGCCTGGAGTAGTTAGCGGATCCTTGGCGGAGAAGCCTGAGAAGACGGGACCGATTGCCACATTTAGTGATGCGACCCGAGAGTTCTTTCATTGCCCGATGAGCGATGGAGGTGGTGGACTCATTGACAGCTTAACGTTCCGTCGCGGTAAAGGTGGGATCTTAAAGGTGAATCTTCAAAGGATTGACATACCCCTGAGCTATCCCATTCATGGACCCCTAGGGGAAGTCATCCCCCCCCCCGTTTCATTTGCGTGCGATGCTCTGAAAGGCATTCTGGTAGTCGAAATGGCCGAGGCAGCTGGTCTGGCACGCATTGCTTCTGCTTCACAGCGTTCGCCGTGGGAGGCCACCAGCTATGGTGTGGGAGAGATGATTCTGTACGCTTTGGAGCATATGGGAAATGAAATTCAAAAGAAAGAGGGGGCGGGAGTGGCCTCCGGTGTCACATTGCTGCTCGGAATTGGGGGAAGCGCAACGAATGACGGAGGATTGGGAGCCCTGCAGGCACTGGGGCTTGATATCTTTGTAGAAGATCCCGCTACCTACTCTGTGTCTTTACTTGAGGAGCCGTTCAAGGGAAAACATCTTCAGCAACTGAATTATGTTCGCGTGTCGGATAAACTAAAAGAATTTTTCGCTTTTAGTGGGTTTCATCAAGAGAAGAATCGAAACGAGAAAACACTGAAATGCTTTGTGGATAAAATGTTTCTTATTTGCGATGTGGAGAATCCTCTTGTAGGACCTCAAGGGGCCACATACATTTTTGGACCTCAGAAATGCTCTCCTGTCGTAGCGGGGTCCACGAACAGCGATGATGCCGCGGTGGGTACCGTGAAGTCCGCAGCTCAGAAGCAAATGCTGGATCAACTGGAAGCTGGGATGCGGCAGGCGGGGAGCCGCGTGGTGTCATCCACCTGGCAAACTCTTTTTTTTAGCAGAGGGGCCAAGTGTTCCACAGAGATTGACGTCACTCAGATAGAGAAGGAGCTCCTTCATGGGCCACGTGGGGGTGGCGCAGGCGGAATGAGCGGTTTTTTTCGCTACATGCTGGGCACCTCTTGTCTTCCTGGAGCAGATATTGTGGCGGCGCTGCAGGGACTGCGAACCGTAGAGCGTATGCCGTGGGAAACTCGTGAAAGTGCCCCAGAGGGTCTCACAACCGTTCCAAGCGGTTCTCTCTTTGACGGATGGGATACGCTGGTGACAGGGGAAGGATCTTTTGATGCGCAGTCTATCTTTTCTCGCAAGACGGTGGGGAGGCTGTTAGAGATGGTGATCGAAGCCAATGCCTGGAGGTGGAAGCGAGAACTCGGAGCGGGTGAAGAAACAACAAGGACTAAAAATCCCTCTGGACTTCTTCAAGATGTCATCGTTGTTTGTGGGCGCTCGGGTTTTAGCAACTTAAAGGAAGTTTATGAAGCGTTAAAGTTTACGGTGCTGAAAAAACCCTCACCGGATCTGCTGAAATGGATTAAGGCAATTTCAGTTTCCGAGAAGATTGCAGTGGAGGATATTTTTCAGCGTCTTCTTCCTAGAATTACTATCTTGGCGTTGACAGATCAGTTCTCGGTTCAAGAGGCTATGAAAGATCCGTATACCTGCATTGCCCAGGTGGTGAAAAACTTTCTCAGCAAAAATTCGACTGAACCTCACAGTACGCTCTAGGAAAAAAGGAGATCTGCGGACTGAACACATCTGAACGGAATCTGGAGTTTGAAAGAGATACAACCAAAATATAGTTGCTGAAATTTGTTGTTTTAATTAATTGCTTTTAAGAATTTTTCTTCGACGGAGTTAAGAAATTGGATTCGTTTTTCAATTTTTTTATAAAAATTATTTTTCTTTTCATTCTTTTTTCTTTACTTTATAGACCATCTTATCGCAGTAAGATACGATGCATTTATTATAGAGAAACAAAAGATATACATAAGAGGTTACGAACGTCATAAATAGAGAACAACTTTCGCGATATCACTTCGATGCTGAGAGGGCTGTTGGTTTCTTGCCGTCAACTCTTTGTTCCTAAACTGGATCCTCTAGGCAAGATAACTCCTGGAGGAGTGAAGCAGAAGTTTCATCCCCTTTCGAGCCAGCCAATTAGAACCGGAAGTAAAAGCCGCTCAGGCGCCGCAAATGAAAGAAACAAGGAAACCAGGAATTCTAGTAAAGGGTTTCTCACTCGAAGTAGAAATGAACCCAATCCACCCTTCCGTGGCAAAAGAAGGTTTGCATCTACAGTGTTGAGAAAACCACTTTTCACCCAGCTAGATAATGGTGGGGCCACTCAGACGAATCGAAATCCTCACAGAATAGATAGAATGAAAAATAGAGAAGTTTTAACTTCCGAACCAGAGGCGGTAATGCCTTCACGAGAATTGAAGAAACAAGTAGGCAGCTCTGCACAGAATAGAGAGGGGGGTGCTGTTTCCCAAAACAGCCGGAAGAGAAGCCCTGCCAATAATCACCTAACCACCCTCCCAACTGAGACATTGAATGGAGAGGGGAGTGTGCAAAAGACAGAACGGCCAGAGCCCAACAGTCCTTGGCTGAGGCTGGAGGAAGCGCTTTCTGTGGTGAAGGGTGAATCCAAGGATGTGGATTCCTACCTGTCCGATCCCATCAGCTTTCTTAACCTGGAGGAAGAGAGCCCTTCGAGTGGAAAAGGCGATATGCCGCTTCTTCCAGAGAAGACGATGGAAGAGGGGAACGATAGCCCGTTTACCGCTCCTTCCCGACACGTGAGGAGTCGTATTCCCGCCACACAGAAAACCAATGCAGTGAAGAAGAGGATAATGGAGGAAGGAATTCAGTCAATGGAGCCATCCAGCACTCTGAATCCTAATGCAGATGCTGTGTTGCCGATTAATGCCCGTAGAACCTCCAATACAAAAACTCAAGTACCAAAAATTTCCACTCCGCAAAAGTCAAAAAAGGGCCAAATGATCATGTTCTCTGCCGTGAATCATTCACGCTTCCATAAGAACATGCAAGATCAACTTCGAGGATCAATGGAGGAGATGGAATCAGGGAGTATGTATTGGATCACCCGGGCTCAAGCTAGAAGAAGTAACAATGCCATTGTTCTCCCTGGGGAGAAACCCACTGTGATTTACTTATCGGTGGAGGCAGTGATTCCCCTACTAGCCATTCCAAAGAGCCAGCAGACTCGCATTTTAGATGAACACCCTCCCTTTTTTGGTACGGGTGTAGGAATTCTTTCAGATCGAAAAAAATGGAAAGTCGTCACGGCCGCACGTCTCGTTCGATTCTTGAATCCTAAAGATGAGGATCGAATTCTTTTCATTGACATTAAGATTGCAGATGAACTTCGCTTGACGTACCAGAGTAATAATGTGATTGATGTTCGAGAGGACAGTGCGGTAGAGGTGTTCAACGCGAAACAACTGGACGATCCCTTCAAAGGGGAACCTCAAAAGGGGGTAGCGATCAATGCCATCACAGGAAAACGATTTCCACAGCCTTCTCATGATCTTCTCCTTACGGTCGGCTTGCTTCGTGGGTATATTTCTCCGATGTGGATTGGTGAGAAGCAGCTCAAATATCTGAATATAGAGCTGAATCCTAAACGGAAGGGGGAGGGGGTTCTCGCCTCGGATATGTCTGGTCTGATCGTTTCCCTCTCGGCTTTACCACCTCCATGCATTCGACTCTTACTAAAACTCCTAAAGAAAAAATACCCTGATGCGTTTGAGTGTGATCTTTTTTTCCTCTTTGGTGTGAATGGGTGGGAGGCATCTCGTTCACGGGTACTGGTGAAACACATGGCTGCGCTGGAAGATGCCAAGTATCCGTACTTCTTCGTCAATGTTCAAGAGTTTGCCTTTCAGTTTCCCCAATTGGGTTATCCTCTGTATCAGTCTACCAAATGTCTCAAACCGTATGGGGGTAAATATATTGAGGAAGCCGGCGCCAAGTATGCGGAAGAAGAGGCAAAGGCCATCGGGCTGGGGAAAAAGAAAAAGAAAAAGGGACCTAAAGGCCAAGAAGGGGGAGACACTCTTCCTGCAGGATTACTCTTTGTGCGTAAGGAGAGGTTATGGAATACTACCGTACGGTGCTTCTTTGCCCAAGATGCTACGACGCGGCGGTACTTCAATGCGTGCTGCATGACCAAACCGCATTTAGTTTCTCCATCCGTGCGTTCAATCGCGATTTGCAACGGTCGATTGCTGGGGCGTCGGGACGAAGCCATTCTCCGCAGCCATGCTCTTAAGTACAAGTTCTCCAGCCCTCTTTGGCTCACTCGCAGTACGGCGAACAAGATGGGTGTGGATATTGCACACAAACATTTGAAAAAGTTCGCGATTATTGGTGCAGAAGCCGTGGATCGATCTGGAGGGCACAGTGAAGAAATCGATGGATTTTACAACATTGATGACTTTCCGAACAACGGGGACATTCTATCCATGTTTCCCAAGTCGACAAGGAATGTGCACTTTATCCTAGATGGAAAATGGCGGCCCGTACTCGGTATGTTTCGCCAGGAGTATCTTTCTTCATTGAAGCGTACGACACCGCTGTGGATTTCGATGAGCGAATGTCTGATGTCCGGTTTTGAGCCTCGAAAGGGAGCCAAAATGTGCAGTTTTCCGAAAGCAGGAGAAAAGAAAATCCTCAAAGGAAGAACGGTATTGAAGCCGCTGTACAACTCCCAACAAACCACAGATCCTCTGCGAGTGATCGGATTATCGACATTCTTCACAAGACCTCAGGGAACACATGCGTAGTCGTTTGGGAGTGGTGGTCGAAAGGGGGGGTCCTCCTTCGGAGAAATAGGATGTACTCCAGTCTTCAGCTGTCCCTTAAGCGGGTAGATTCCTCCGAGAACCTCATCGCTCATAGAAATGCAAAAAATTTCATAAATATATCGTTAATTAACCGTAAAGGGCTCTCATAAATTACAGGACTAGTTGAATTTCCTTCCGCTTGCGTACCTTCTCTTTCTCCTTCCGCTTTTTTCTTTCGGATGCCTGAAGTAAAGATTGACTAGACCTATTTTTTTTCATATTTTTTTTCCCGTTTTGGTTGGCTCGTCGAACCGTAAAGGAGATCGAAGGAAATTTGAACCAAAGCAAAGTGAAACATCTTCAGAATTTGTTGTTGACACGTATATCCCTACATCTTTAGAACTACACATTATCATCACTTTTTTTTGTTTTCATAGATCGTGCTTTTTCTCTTCTTGCGTAGTGGGGCAGTACTGTGGAGAACGCATTAGCTTTGCCACGACCATTTTTTTCTTCTACTCTTATTATTTTGTAAAGCATTTGCTTTCTGGCTGTGTGAAGACGTGGCGATAAGAAGTAGTTCTTACTTTTTACAGTTCATTTAGCAGGAGCTTTAGAACAGCGATAGAACGGCAGCTGTCTATCCTTCTTTTCATCCTTCTCGTCGGGGTTCTGGATAGGGAGAGCGAGCTGCCATGAGTGCTTCCTCTCCCCCTCGGGTGTCCACACCCTTCGACCCCAAAGTGTTCGGCTCGCCTAGTGTGAGTGTCGGACTCTCTGCAAGGGGTGAGAGTGGGCTGTCGCACAGCTCCTCTGACGATCGTGAGGCCTCGCCTTTCCTCTCAGAGAAGGGCTCCCGCATCGTGCTGGAAGCCGACGACGGGCAGCCGCTGCGCCGGCATCACCCCCTCCCTCCCCGACGACCTGTGGAGGACCGGCTGACCCCCTTGGACGAGGATGCCCCGGCGACAGTGACGGAAGTCATCGAGCATGGTCGCCGTTGCTGGTTGGCCGCACAGCAGAAGCAGAAGCGCGTAATCCAGTCCCCCAAGTCCGTGGAGCCCATCGGGCAGCCTTCGGGATTGTCGCCTGTGAAGAGGCAGGACGAGGACGAGGACGAGGACGAACCACCGGCAGTGCGGCCCGAGCCGCTGCTGGCGCGCCGCGCACGGAGCGGTAACTCGCGAAGCCGGGGCGGCTCCAGTCGGCGGCGGGCCCCCCCGCTGACGCCCTGCTCCAGCCCTGCCTCCGCTGCGAGCAGGTCACGAAAGTGCTCTGAGACGGACGCTCTCCTGCTCACCGTGGAGAACCGACGGCACCGCGAGGGGTTCCTGGTGGCGCTCCTGTCCCAGGAGAAGGAAGGCTCGTCCAGCCGGGGCTCCACCGCTGCCGAGTCGAAGACGGAGAAAGCGTCGATGCAGAGCTCCCTCTGCGACTCTAGTCTGCAGAGTGTAACGAAGATCGCCGCGGCGTACCAGTCCTCGTTGCGGAGGGCCCGGATTCACGCCCATGTGCAAAAGAAGAAGGCGAAGGCAGCCGCGGCAGCCGCGGTGGCGGGGACAGAGGTGGAGGGTACCTCATCGCCGATTCGCCCGTCGTGTGAGGACGACATGGGCCTGAAGCTGCGGGGATGGAACCGAGAGGTCACTGGGAACGGTGATTCCCCGACGAAGAAGCTGATCTTTGAGCAAATCGAGTTCACCCCTCGTGTGGCGCCGGACCGAGAGTTGGAAAGGAATGCCTGCCTCGCAAGACGCACCCAACGGAGTGAAAGCCCGTTGACCTCCACGGGGCCTCGTCTGCCGCCTCCTGGGACCCCGGGTGAGAGCTGCTTCAGCTCGGAGACGCTCAGCACGCGACCAGGAACACACTCTGGGGTGTCTTCTTGGCGACGCGGTCCAGTGGAACGCACGTCTCACGGCGCGTCGTCTAGACGACAATCGGGTGGGGAGAAGCCGATGGTGGTCGCCAGCATGGCACATGCGGGCTCGATTTACGAGGAGGTCGCCCGGCAGCTGGTAAACCGCTTCCATTGGGCTCGGGTCCAGCTGGTGCAACGCGGGGAAAACTCGGGGTTGTACTGCCCGGAGAAAGGTTCGTCTCTGAATCAGATGAATGTGCATTTATTATTAGGGGAGAAACTGCCCACGGAGAAGGTCTCGAGGGACCGGAGAGAGGCGATGAGGGCCGCCCAGTGCGAAGGCTCTCGTGGAGGGAATCGCGGGTATCCGGGTATGCAAATGGGTCGTCGACCTCCGCCCCACTTCCGCTCGGGTGGTTCGATGCCCATCCCGATGGGGGATGACGGGCTCCCGCGTGTAGTGAACTACATTGAAACGATGCGGTCCATCACGCTCAAGTGCTCCATGGTGAAGACGCTCTTGAAGCACCATCAGATGGAGTGGCGCACGCTGGGGACGTACATGCCACAGACCTTCTTCATCGCCTCCAAGTCGTGCGGTGCTCGAGCCGACGAGCGCGTAGCACTGATGCACATGGCCCGCCGGGCAGAGATGACCGAGGACGAGACGCCGTTGTGGATATTGAAGAGCTCTGCAGGGTGCCACGGAAAGGGAATCAAAATTTTCAAAGGTGATCCGGAGGGGATTCAGCGGACGTGTGATTTTGTCGATAGAGACCGCGGAAACACTAAGAACTCCTCCTTGTGGGTCGCGCAGCGGTATGTGGACAAGCCGCTCTTGTTTCACCGGCGGAAGTTTGACATTCGGTGTCTGGCCCTCTTTCGCTGCGACGATGCCTCCATCTTTGTTCATCGTGAGATGGTGATGCGGCTCAGTAGTGTGGAGTACTCCCGCGAGACGGCGCTGTGCGAGAATCCGAACGATGTGTTTGCTCACATCACGAACCACTGCATTCAGACGGAGGCGGAGGAGTACGCGGCGTATGAGGAAGACAACGAGCTCTGGCGGGAACACCTGGACGGACTGGTGCGGTTTAAGGGGAAGAAGTTGCTGAAGCAACAGCGGCGGATGGAGAAGGAGCGGCTGCAGACCCCACGCGTGTGCGAGGCCGAGGACGCGAAGGAACGCCAGCGCCAGGAGAGTGGGCTACCCTCCACCGCCCCACATCTGGAGTCGATGCAGGAGCCCACGCTGGCGAACACGATCCTCCCGCAAATGAATTACATCATCAAGGATACAATTAGAGCGGGTCAGCGCGGTATTCCTGTTGATGCGAAGCCTCCGCCCACACACGCGTTTCAGCTTTTCGGGTACGACTTTATCGTAGATGAGCTGCTGCATGTCTGGCTGCTGGAGATCAACGGGTCACCGGGTATCGCCTCACGACTGGTTCGACAAGTGGCGGCGGACATCATTGACCTCGCGATTCTTCCCGTGTTTCGCCACTCTCACTTAGAAAAGAGGCGACACGCGCAGAAAAGTAACAGCGGTAGGCGCGAGCGACAGAACCACTTCTTCCCGGAGAACATTCGCAAGCCCAAGCGGCGGAACGGGTTTGAGCGGATTTACCCCACAGAGCTCCCTCCTGAGGAGGATGAGATCGAAGATTCTGAAGAAGGGGTGGATATGGAGTTAGAGTAGAGCAGGGGGGAAATGATTGTGTTTCCTTACCTTTTTTTTCTTCTTTTGATCTTTTCTTGGCTCGCAGTTTATATATAGTTTCATCTACAAAAAAAATCAAAAAAATCATTAATCCAAAATGACGTAATGTAAGACAGAAGGCTTTTTTTTTGAATTCAATAAAGTTAGCCGCGAAGAAGAAACGAGAATTAAACTGCGGGAAAACACGTTGGTGAACCTCCGAGTAGAGAAAATCAGAAGAAAGAAGTTTCACGGAAGAACACATACCACGATCCCGACTGCAGGTTTTCATACTTTTATTGTCATCAACTGTTCTTCTTGAGGAAGTATAAATGTCTTTGAGTGAGACATTGTGTCTGCATGATTATTTGATCTGCAAGAGAACGGGGAAAAAAAAATAACGGAATCGAGAGCATGCCGTATAAGCATATTAGTTGACCACATCCCAAACTACCACTCCAGATCGTGCAGCTTTGTTCCAGTCCTGCTCGATAGTTTAATCGTTGGAATATACCCCCCAAAAAATATATATATCATATAGATTTTAGGTTTATAGAGATGTTAATCCTCTTTCGGTAAACGTTTTATTTTCTTTGTGTGTCGAGCAGTATGGTAATGTTGTTGTTTGTGTTTAAAAACAATGGCCTGAATCTGTCCGGAGTGTGCTGGACTTTCTATTCTTGTTTGTCCCCTCTCCTTTCTTGCCTTAATTATGATGATGTTAATGCTAAAAGCTCAAATCAAAAGAAGACCGTCAAATTTTCTCCATTCCATCCGCGTCAATACTTTTGGAGATTTCTGTGCCATACCACCTCCTTCGTCTCTCGTCCACATCGCATTGGCTTTTTTTCTGGATGCGCGGAGGAGCAGCAGGTAGCGAGTATGGCGCCAGCAGTGCGGGGCGTCGAGCCGGAGGGTTCGCCATGGTAAGATGCCCAAATGTGGAGGGGGACTGCGCCTCCACCCCGGAGTACATCGACGGGCCTCTTTGGGTGTTTGGTCTTCTGCTCGACCCCGTCTCCTCCGGGCTCTCTGCGGATAGCTGCGAGTCTTTTTACTGCACCTGCTGCGCCACGCCGCCGCGGCAGCCACTGCTTAGCCCCACCACGACGGGGTCCGCGTCCATCGCACCGCCCCCCGGGCCTTCGATTGGATTTATTGCGACGCAAAACTGGAGGGTGTGCTGGCGTTGTGTCATTCGGGTCTCAGAGACCGTTGCTCTCCCACCGCCTTTCTCGTCGTCCTTCACCGAGACGCTTGGCCGGTCGTTTCCGGTGCGGGTGCACGTCGAGAAGAGCTGTACCGGGCGCCCCCCAGCAAGTACCTGGAAACAACTTCTGCAAGAACTGTTTCGCACCCTTCAGCTTCAGGGAGAGGTGAAGGTTCGGAGCGCAGGGGGATCTTCCGGTGGTGTGCTGCAGCTCGTCTTCCCGCTGTTGTCCTGTGTGGTGGATCTCACCCCCATGCGGTGTTCTCACACGGTGGGTCTTCTGCAGCAAACCTCACTGATGCTGTCCGAGGCGTACTACTTTCAGCTGTTTTCCGTCTCCTCCGCCACCCTTCCGCCACTTCCCAACCACTCCACTGCGAATGATGCCGGCGGGGGGGGGAGCCTCTGCAGTGGTGGGCCAGGGGCAGAGCTACGGGTGGAGGACGGCCCGCGCACGACTGCGGGCGAGACCCCGCCCGGACTGACAGTAGATGGCGCTCCAGGGAACACCGCTCCAGCTGCGGGTCGCCCGACGAGGGACTTGGTGCACCCGCATCAACGCGTCGGGGGGCAGAAGCGAACTCGAGGCCTCACCTTTGGAAGCGCTAGGAAATAGTAACAGTGAAGAAGAACAAGAAGCGAGCTACTAGAAAAGACAGAAGGCGAAGGAGCTGTCTCTTATTTTTTTTTTTCCTTCTTTCTCTTGCGTTACGCTTTAAGAACATACGGAAAGTGCATATTTCCGTTCCTTGGCGATTAAACAAAAGAGAGGATTTTCAAGCCTAGAAGTGTGAGAAGCGACTTTCCACCAGGAAGATCGATCAATCTTAAAGTATCAATGAATGTATAATGGAAATGGATAGATTAATTTATACTTTTTCACTTCCTTTATTAATTTTATTTTTTAAAAAATATTATGTGGCTCCAGTCAATTGGAGGATTAACCTAGAAGAACTGGGGGTTGAGACTTTGTTGGACACGTCAAGATTTCACTGACGACTGAAGAAGACTTTCCAAGGGAAGGAAACACACTTCGAAGAAGAAGGGAGTCGGAAAACAACACTACAAACTAGAAGAAATAATAACTTGTTCGAATAGATTCTTATTAGTTCACGATGCTTCTTCGAGATGCTCTGATGGTGCTGTTTGCGGTGACATTCTCGATTTTTTTCTGGTCCCAGGAGGGATCGCTGAGCTTTCAAAGCGGCTTTGTGGCGAATGCGGATGGGATCGTAGGGAATGGAGACATGTACGAGTCCTTGGGCCCGAAGCCTATCGTGATTGCACTGCTAGACGGTAGCCGGGCACTGCTGCAGGCCAAAGGGGCTCGACTCTTTATTTATGGGACGTCGTCTGTGCAGGCAAATGTCGAAAACTTCTTTCTACCCCTCCAGCCCACCTTGGCGAGGACGTTTGGGGCGAAGATTGTGGGACTTGGCGCAGGGCCTATCGCCCCGCCTCCCCCTTTTGACGATGGATTCGGCACCAACACCACCGCTGAGCCTTCCGAGACCACACGACTTCAGAATGTGATGATTGTAGTGCTAGATGAGAAGTACCGCCTCACGGTGATTCCACTCCCAGGCACGTGGGCGGAGCTGGAGCAAATTGGCGCTGCCGAGCGGGCAGAGGCCGAGGCGAAGGAGGGTGGGCGCCGAACGCTGACGAATCTCCTTCCTCCGCTGTGGGAGCGCCTGATCGTCCCGGCTGCCTTTCAGGACGCTACGCTCAAGACGGCCTCCATCACCGTGATGTGGGAGCGGGTCTTTGAGGATGACGTTGGGATGATTATCTTGGCGACGAAGATCCTGGACAGCGATGGCTCCCCGTCCCGTCTCTTCGCGGCGTTTCATGGCGCGGATGGCAAGGACCGCTGGCGGTACCTCTCCGACTCTGGAAATGCGATGGATGATGTCCTACACGAGGTCAACACCGAGGAACAGCACAGCGTATCAGAACAGAAAGGCGATGGAAAACAAAAAAGCTACCAGGACGACAGCAGGGACTACTTGTCGATGCCGCAGTTCAGTTTTGATGAGTTAGAGCACCAAAAAGAGAATATGATGGGCGTAGGCACGGTGGGCGGGGTACATTTCCAGCGCAGCACCCACAAGACTCGATCGTCCCGAATGTTTGAACAACCATGGACCACGTATCGTGAGTCCGTTATTGCCGCATTGCCTCACTTTTATCGTCACCCGTGGGATGAAAAGCTCGTCCCTCATGTACTCTTTCCTTCTCGAGCAAAGAGGAACGTTGGTGAGGATCTCAAGTCTCGACACCCCAGTCGTGCAGCGCAGCGGAAGCGTCATCACAGGAACGCGTCCTTCTCCACCCCAGCGCCGTACTCTTCCGAGAGGCGGCAGATGACGCTGCGGTCTCAGAACCGGGTGTTTCACATGGATGAGAAGGAGTACGGGGCCCTGGGAGATGCGCTCTACCGTAAGCTGGAGGAAACCAAAGAGAAGGTGAGTCTCCCTCCGCACAACCACTACGGCGAGGGACATATTCGGGGCTTGCGACGGGCCCAGCAGGAGTACCGATTGGAACACCCTCCCAACGGTCTTGTGTTTCACAGTGAGGAAGGCATCGAAGTCTTGCACCTGTACTCGGGCCACACACTCGCCTCCGTCACCCCGCTAGCCTCCGATACCTTCTACGACGATATCAACGATGATTTCCAAGTCGAATCTGTGTCCAGCCGAATCGCCCTAACGACCAGAACCTTCGGAACGCTCGGAGTGAGCACCTCGATGGAGTGTGTGGGGCTCATTCGCACCGGCCTTCCCCTGTCCCAGCACATCGTGATGAACACCACCATCTGCGACTCACCCGGCATTTTCGGTGGATCGAACTTGCTCCAGCGGTTTATGCGTGGGGATCACCGGGATCGGGCAATCTCTCAAGCCATCAATAAGCTCGAACTGCTCGGGAGCTACAACAGTATGACCCAGAGCTCCTTTGCAGTGTCTCCCATTGTGGTTCAGATTCAGTATTCCAGAGGGATTGGGCTGGTGGAGGTTGAGCGCCGCGCGGTCTTCATGATGGACTCGGGGCTGGTCACCTGCCTGGACCCCTCTCGGCTCCGCGTTGCATGGCGCACCGCCGCCCGTACCGACTTCACGCACTCGGATGATCGCTATCCGCACCTTCTCCCATACGCTGTCTCGCAATCCAACCGGGAGGACGACACCGAGTTCGTCGGCGGCGGCCTTCGGCGGTTTGACAGCACTCAGCCCTACGTGATCGCGTTGGGCGACAGTGCGATGGCAGTCCTGCAGTCCAAAGATGGTATGGTGATGCAGTACGTGTTTCTGCCACACGCCCCGGTCGGTCCTGCGATAGTGGCGGACTTCAACGGTGATGGGGTCAACGATCTTCTGCTCGTCACTGCGCATGGGGTGTACGGCTTCGTGGGCGTGGTGCAGCTGAGCTCCAGCAGTGTGGCCGGGCTCCTGGCGGGTATGATGGGCGTCCTTCTCCTGCTTTTTGTCACCCGGAAGGTGAATTTGGTGAACACGTTCGCGAAGCCCAGGCCAGCCACAGCGGGAGGGGAGACGGAAGACTTCTTCACGAACCCACCCGACTTTGACCCGGATGACGATGAACGGATAGACGAGGAAAGCGAGGGAGAGGAGGGCAATGCCTAACAGCAAGAGGAGGAAGACAAAAAAGAAAGAGGAGAAATCATCATAAAAAGAAGAAAAAAAACAACAAACAATATTGTTTTGTCTATTTTTTTTTCTTTCTTCTCTGCCCCCTCATCCCGTAACGTTCGAGAAGATCCGCACGCACACACACAAAAAAAGCAAAAAGTAACGAAAAACAACAACAACAGCGAGAACGTTTTACCCAGAAAGGATGATATGAAGTGACGGTCACGTAAAACAATAGTTTTTGTCCTCTTTTGCAGCTGGGAATTCTGATTTTTTCTACCTCTTTGAACTGTTTTTCTATCTTTTTTTTTTGTTGTCGTTAGCTTAGCTTCCTTTTCTTCAACGAGAAGAGAAAAAACTTTCTTTGAGAGAAGGCAAAATAATTCAAACATCTATTTTGACCCCCACTTAAACAAAAAAACAACAAACAAAAAGAAATTAATCTCTATCGTTGAAATCTTTTGTTTATATCAATAGTAGCACAATTGTGTGCGGTTAACAAGACAGAAGACAGATATGACGTGGAATGCGAGCGGTACTTCCGCAAAGAGCGCTCAGTTCACTGTGGCTCAAGAAGAGGAGATCGCAAAGCTGTTTATGGAGGAGGACGCTGTGAACTCTACTCCGTGCCTCATCTCTTTTAACGACGTTCTGAAGGATGTCAAGACGACCTTCTTGTGCTTTGATGGGTCGGACGCGTGCCTCGAGCGCCGAGGCCTGTCCATTCAGCGGCACATCGTTGCCGACCGGAATTCCGCCGAAGACATCCCACCCACAGACGAGGCAGGGGCTCCGTTCGTGATCAACGAGGAACAGCGCTGGTTCACTGTCACACACCTTCTCGCTCGCTCTATCTTTTTCCCGTACTCTTTCCCTCCGCCCCACACGGACCAAGCGCCTGGGATGGGACAGGACGAGGCGAGCACCAGCAGTACCAGCAGCGACCCCCCGCTGGACACCGAGCTGACCGACCCGGCACACTTTTCCCCACAGGACGATGTACAGCTGCTGAGCCTCGCCGTCTGGCGTCGCATTTACGTTAACGCCCTCTCGCTGATGCTTCCGGATCTGCAGCTGGGCTTCCAAGTACGTCGGATGGAAGACCTCAGTGCGGTGAGCGAGTCGGTGATGCTGGAATGGCTGAAGGCCCCCGCGCTCTCCGAGGAGGACCCGTTGTACCCACTGTACGCGTTCCTCTGCCCCCGTGTCTCGGCGGTGGAGGCGGGCGTAGAGCCGCTCACTCCCCAAGTACTGTCCTCCGTACTGCTCCTCGACACGGAGCGCTGGGTCAGCTGCTGGTACCCTGCCCTCAAGGACTACACGAATGGGGTGAAAGTGATGTGGGACACCCTCCCGCCAATGCCCCTGCGAGTCCCACAGACCTCCACCAGGGAGGACTTGTATTCCTACTACGCCCAGATCGCACGACTCACGAACATGAAGGAGCCCGTGTACTGCGCTATCGAGGACCGAGACACCATTGAGGAAGTACTAGTCGACCTGCACCGCATGCTGCAGTTTGAAGTCCGCGCCAAGGACGACGCCGACCGTACAAGAGGGGTGGCGGTGCCCACCCGCTGGATGCGCCAGCTCGCGGCGTGGCTTCAGCAGTGCCGAGAGTATTTGTATCACTTATGCTGGAACGTCTTCTCCCCTATCGGCACCGAGCAAGAAGAAGAGCCGGCGTTTCCCGTACCCCCGGGGCCTATTCCGACTATGGAAATCATGCAGCTGGTGCAGAGCTGCTCGACGTCTATGGATGCCGCTGTGAAGCATCGGCTCTCCTCCCGGCGCTTGGGAACGGTCTCGGATCACAACGACACGGAGGAAGACGCCTTTGCCCCTGTGGAAGTGATTCCAGCGGGGGTCTTTGATTTCTTCTCGGTTCATTTCGGTATTGCCGGACCTCGTTACATCTGCTATGGGCTCTTTCAGTACCACCATCGCCTAGTGAACCTTCTGGAGCCGCCATGCATCTTCACAGAGGTGAACTTTGACCTGGAGTCTTCCACAGCAGAGAAGACCCTGAAAGTAGGGAACCGGATCATGGAGATCCAGTCACACAACAAGCAGTGCTCGGTGACAGTGGAGGCGTACCCGAGCACGACCGTCGCCGACGTTGTCCGCAGTTGTTTAGTCATGGGACGGGAGGAAGGAAGTTTTACAGACGAGGAAGAGGCGATGTGGCTGAGCGCCGTGGGGGGCGACCCCTACGTGAAGGCCCGCCAGAATGCCCACGAGGATGTGATGGTGTATGTCTCTTTTGTCAAAGATGTAATATACCCGCCTCCACCGAATGCTTTGAAGGGCGGTGCAGCCGCTGGCGGTAAGGAGGAGGGGGAGGGAACGCATTTGGAGGAGTTGGAGCTCACCACCGACACGGTGGGCCGTGTGCTGGCCAAGGTCAAGATGTTCTGTCAGACCACAGGGAAGCCGTATCCTGTCACGGGAAAGGAGAAGAGGGTGGAGGTGACCCTGCGGGCCATCTACCGCCCCAAAAGAGGTGATCGAGAGCGTCAGAGGGAACGAGATGAGGCTGCCGCCGAAGTGTCTCATAATCTCTCGACCTACGGCTCCTCGGTCACCCGCACCTCGTGGCCTCCTGGGACGTGTGGGCTGAGCAACGTGGGAAACACCTGCTTCATGAATAGCTCCCTCCAGTGCTTAGCCCACCTCGATTCCTTTCGAGAAAAGCTCTTCTCTCTCATGCTATCGAATGAGCGCTTTGCTCAAGTGACGGTGGCGCTGCAGAACCTGTTCATTGGGATGTGGTCGGGCAGCCAGCGCATTGTCAACACCAGCGACTTCAAGGTTCAGATGCAGCATCGTCGGTCTCGATACACTGGATATCAGCAGCAAGACGCGAACGAGTTCATTGATGAGCTTCTGGATTGCATGTCGGAGGAGCTGAACCAATGCATTGTCCCTAAGTACCGCGAGCGCCACGAGGAGGACCACCGCATCCCTGCTCCGGAGCTGTCCAGACTCTTTTGGGAGGACTTTCTCGCCAACAACACCTCCTTCATTCCTGAAATGTTCTTCCATCAGTCGAAGTCGAGGTTCGAGTGTGCGGTCTGCCACGCCTTTAGTGTCGTGTTTGAGCAAGATTCGAGCCTATCGGTTCCGATTCGTGAAGTCCCACAGGCGGCTAACGTGAAGGTGATGATGCTGGTAGAGCTGGACGGGTTCGTCGAGAGCAGACCGGGCGGCGGTGAGGAGGAAGAGGCCGGAGATGCATCCGGACACGGTGAGCCTTATCTGCTGGAGAAGTTTGTACGGCTCAGTGCATCCATGAAGATCCAGGCCGGCCCGACTTTACCGCCCGCTCGAATTGACCAGCTCCTGCGAATCGTTTCTCGACATCAAAAGGTAGCGGAGAGCGTCGCGGTGCTGCGGCAGAAACAACCCGGTCGCTCCCGCACCGGCCCAGGGACAGAAGAGAAGGAGGAGGAGGAGGAGGAAGCAGCTCTCCCCGAGGCGTTTCACACCGAGTTGGTGGAGCTCTGGGAGCACGAGGAGATCCCCGGCACGTACTATCTCCATCTTCGGTGTCGGCCAAAGCCCCCCGCTGCCCTCCCACAGAAGCATGTCGCGCCGGTGTACTACTGCTTCGCTCCGAAACCGTTACAGAATTACCCCAGCTCCACGTACACTCTGCTCCCAGAATTTATGTATTTCGAAGACTTTGGGGACTTGCTTCTCAGTGAGGGAGAGGACCACAGCAGCAGCGCGATGTCCCAGGCGATTCTCCACCGCTCCATTGAGCTGGGGGAGAAGCTGCTGAGGGCCGTCCCGAACTCTTACATGACTCAGAGCCCTTACCACGTGGACCCGTTGGACACTGGACTCGCGTCGGAGCACACCATTGTGTGCTCCGTGCCGTTGGGCTATGACAACCATGTGGCAGCGGAACTGGAGGAACGGCCGGTGAGGAAGGAGTCGATTCACGTCCAGCCCATGCTCCTCGACTTTGCCAGCGAAGTGCGAGCATCTAGCCTCTCCACGTATGGTCCCATTGGGGTATCGAAGGAGAACTTGATTGAGGTGAGCAAGGCCCGAAAGATCGGTGGGGACGAGTGGATTCATCAGTACTATGAGCGTTGCAAGACGGCGAGTAGGATGACCGGGCCTCTTCACAGCAGTGAGTACCCACCGCTGGTCGTGATGATTCTGTACAAGGAGGAGGAGTGCCACTTTGTGAAGGAGGTGATGCCCATCTCCAACATTGGCCACTATGGCGAAATGACGATAGCGGACGAACACCAGGGGTGGGACAATACGCTGGAGAAGTCCCTTCACATGGCCCTGTGCTGCTCGAATACCTTGACGGGAGAGGACTCGTGGTACTGCCCACGCTGCAAGGCATTCGTGACCGCAGAGACGCGGCGAAGCTTGTTTCGACTACCCCCATGCCTCGTGCTATCTTTCCGTCGTTTCCGTCAGCAAGGGTATCGGGTCATGAAGAACGCTGCGAAGATCAACTTCCCAGACTACCTCGACCTGAAGCCGTACCTCGATGAGGACGCGGATGACTCGCAGCCCACGGGTTATCGGCTGAAGGGCGTCCTCTACCACTCCGGGACGCTGGACTTTGGGCATTACACGGCTAGTGCGTACGTCACGCCGAGGCAGCGTTGGGTGCACTTCAACGACACCCACACGATGCCTGAAATCTCCCCCGCGCGTGCGAACGCCTACGTGCTGTGCTATGAGCGAGAGGACGTTCTGGTGCGTAGGAGGTCGGACGACCGGCCCGCAATGGATTTCGGGCGCATGACAGGCATGTAATGCGTCTTCACCCCCTCTCACCCACTCTTTTTTTTTTCTTCTGCTTCTGTTTCCTCCTCTAACGAGTAAGAATGTTTATTGCTTCGTGCTTCTCCTTCATCGCGTACACCATTGACCGTCTCTAATATCGTTCGAAAGAGCCAATATTTCATTGGATTATTTTTTTATTTATATAAGATACAAAAATTATGCTTCTTGTGAGGACGTGCACGGGGGAATGAATGCCGAACACAATTGAACCTCACGGGCGTTCGCGCCGAACGGGTGGAACCGCCAACGACGAGCAGAGGAAGTAATTCACTTGGAAAGTGAGCAAAAAAAAAGAGAGAAGAACAGAGACCGAAAAAGAGCAATGGACAGAAAGATATAAAAATAAAGATATAAAAAACCCTATAGCTGTAATATATTGTTTTTTTTAAAAACGAAATTTACACGACGCAACGAAACTGATGTTGACACCACTCGTCTCTCTTGTTCTTATCTCAGCAGTGATACGAGTTTTACTTTCTCCCGTTCTCGAAGAGAGGGCGAGTGAGTGAAGCCAAATTAACAGTCACAGAAAGCACAACCGTGAACAACTTCTTTTTTCTCGTTCTCTTCACTCACGTGTGGGTTCTGTAGCTTCAGGGAGAGAGAGCGGAGCCAATGGAGAAAGGAATCAATCATTTGGTGAAAAGGAAACCGGGCGGAGTCCGCCGTCGTTATGAGACAGAGGCGGCGCTCTACTTCCGGCCTCGTCGAAAGAAGAAAGAAGAAATAAGAGATTACATTGAGTTCATTATTTTTTGTTTCTGGGCCGATTAGACGTATCGCTTTGAATCTCCCGAAAGTGATCTCCATTCCACCTTTTTTTTTAAAATTAACTCCATCTGGACTCTTGCCGCAACAAAACCAATACGAATCTATAAAAGTACTTTTTTTAAAAAATGGTATGTAAGTTTTCTTTCGAGTACGTCTGGACTTCATCACTCTCACTATTAATTTATTAAAGAAAGGGAACATCAACCACAATCAATAAATGTTAAAAAAAAAAGGAAGGTCTTAGCTGAGTTACAGAATTTCTGGAGTAGCACATGCGATTATCCAACTATGCAAGAAGGGTAGTCGCCGCTCTATTTGTATCCGATCACTGCTTCTGTTTCGGATTATTGTTTGTTGTTGTCACATGATCGCTGTTTCTCTCCGTCTCCCTCTCTTTCTATTTTTTGATGCAGTATATTTTGTTCTTCTTCTCGTAGAAATAGACAATCTTTTTTGTATTATTTAATTTATTCGTGTAGATAGCTTCTTCCTTTTTTTGATTGCGATTTTCTCCTCGAAGTTCCATATATAGTGCTCTCTTTGGCCCTTTTTGAGTGTTTTCATTGAAATCCCCCTTCTCTTTCCTCTTGAGAGAGTGTTTTCCTATCGATCGACATGGCGACCCGAAAACAAAGTGCCTTGGGCGGTGATCGCCGCTCGATAGTGGCGGACAACATTCTGCAGAACCAGAATCAGGCGGTGAAGCAGATGGAGCAGATTCGTATGATTCAAGAAGAGAATGACAGCCTCAAGAAGGAAATCGCAGGTGTGGCCGGCGCCAGCTACGACTACGTCAAAGCAGATAAGCTTGCAGTACTTCAAGGCGAGGTGGATGCCCTAGAGAGGCGATACCAGTTTGAAAAGATGCGAAAGAATGACCTGATCAAACGCTACCAGCTGGCTCGCATCGATCTCCTTCACAGCTGTAAAATGAAGGGTGGCGTGAACGTGGAGAAGGAGCACGCCGACGCGGTGACTCGCCAGGTGGCCATCCTGGAGGGCCGACTCGATCAAGCGCTCTGCAAGTTCAACGATGCGCTTTCGTACAATAAGGAACTTCGTGATCAGATCGACATCATTCGAGGGGAGCGCAGGGTGTTTCAGCGGGTTCACAAGAAGCTAGATGAGGATCTACGCGCCAAGAAGCGCATCATGGCCGAGCGACTTGAACAGAGTAATCGAGACATGGATGAACGGGACGAGTACCTGCGCCAGGTGGAACAGCTCAAGCAGCAGATCCAAGAGCAGGAGACGGAGTACCGTGATCAGGTGCGCCAGCTGGATGTGGCCATGGTAGAAATTAAGATTATGCGTGACGAGCAGACCAGCATGCAGCTCGAGCTGGAGGGGAGGGAGTACGAGTTGGAGATGCGGTTAGCGGATGAGGAGGCGATGCGGAACATGGAGCCGGTTCAGATCGGTACACCGCAGAACAAGGGGGGTGTGAAGCATGAGGAGAGTGAGGACGACGATGCACCGGACACCGCCGCCAACGTGCTTAGTGTGGACCGCGAGGTGTTTACCATCACCGACATTATGACGCAAATTCGCGATGCGACGCAGGATGAGAACCCCGACTCCCTCCGAGAGGAGTTCCAGCGCCTGGGTGACAGTAACTTCTCGCTGTACAAGAAGATCAACGAGCTCACCACGACCCGAGAGTCTCTGGCGGACGAGATCCACGACCTGCAGATGCTCATTCAAGAGGACAACGAGGCGGAGTCCCACCAGCGCCGGCTCATCAAGGAGCTGGAGGAGAAGCTGGCGAGCACCGAAGGAAAGCTGGATGCGCTGCGCTTCACCATCTCCAAGCAGCGCGACTCCCTCGCCATCGCGTTGGGCACCACCGAGGATGTCTACACCCGTATCGGCTGTGACAAGCTGGAGTCGCACAACCCCCAGGAGTCGTGCTCGGAGAGCAACCTGCTCGCCTTTCTCGGGGCCATTGAGGAGCGCGCCACGCAGATCCTCCTCGCGTTCCAGCGCCACCATCGCATGGAGGTGCGCAGGATGGAGCTCATGACGGAGCGCGGACTCACCATGGACAACGGTCTCTCCGGCGGCCCGGTGTCCGCGCCGATCGAAGACGAGGAGGGCCAGATGATTGCCGAGGCCCCGCGCGAGATGTCGCCCATCTCGATGCTCGACCCCGAGCTCCGCGTCGCGCCGGTCCTTCCGGTGGTCCCCACCACCGAGCACAACGCGGTGAATGCCCAGCGCATCGTGCGTCAGTCCGACCTGCCCAACGCCCATCTTGGCGCCGAGAACCACAGCCTCATGGCCGATTTGGCGGAGGACAAGGTCGTCTCGCACGAGGAAATCCGCAAGCAGATGGAGCTGCGCTTGATCAGCAAGCGGGACCGGGAGGAACGGGCGGCTCGTCGACGTCGCGAGAAGGAGGCGGCTGCCACCTCCGGCAACAGCCCCAATCGCAAGCGCCGTGATTAATGGACGAGAGAGAGCGGGAGATAGTGGGGTGGGTGTGTGCACCACGAGACCGAGAGAGGTAGTGACAGTAGTATAAACGGTCCAAGAGAGAGAGAGAGAGAAGGGCAATTATGATTATGACGTTTTTATTTTGAAGAAGAGAAAACAAATGGTTCTTGATCGAAGGGAGCGCTGCGAAACAGCAGAAAGGAATTAATTTGTAATCTCTTTCTCCATCTTTCATAGGGTAACTGGCCGTCGTACGTAGAGAGCAGTCCAAATATATATTTTAAAAAATCGAACGAAATATCATATATTTTAATAATTAAAAGAGAACCCTACATATTCTCCCTTTGGTAACACTCATATAATATATATATATTATATATATTATAGATGACATGAGAAAAGAGGAAGCAGGATTCACAGGTGCTCTTCTCTCTCTCTCTCTGTTGATACAGAAAGAATAATTCTCTCTCGTGTTGGATGGATGTTGTGCAGAGACGATTCTGTTTTAGTTTGGATAGGATATTCAAAGATTTGCGTTATTATTTCTCTTCTTCTTTCGATGTAATTTACCGAGAAAAAATATGCACATCTAGACACGATACAATGAAGAATGTAAGCGCAATAGAAGGGTTGTTTTGAAAGGCTTTCTTCTTTTTTGGATTTATTTGGATGAAAGCAAGTGAGAAACGCATGAAATACAAAAGAAAAATTAGAAGCATTTTGTGTGCTGGAAGCGTGTCGCCGACTCACAAGAAGGAAATACTATTTTTGATAGAAATCTTCTTGTTCTTTTTCCCTTTCTCTCTTAAGAATTGATGTGAAGATAGACAAGTGTGTGAGAAAGGGAGAACATGACATACAAAAAAAAAAGAATTTCACATTCGAATCTTCTTTTTTATTTTTGATTCGTTGTATTTTACGATTCATTTTCTGTCTCAAGTTCGAACACACTTAAGTGGTACAACCATTTTGAATAACAACAAGAGTGATGGAGTGCTATTTGTATAATGTAGGGTACGACACCTCAAGACACTCACAGACCGATAGACAGGCGGTCTTCTTTGATGTGAGTATGAGAGAGAGAGACATTCTTTTCTTTTTTTTTCTTTGAAATATTCGCTTTGCTTCTCCCTTACTACTTCTGTTATTTTTTAAATTTAGATAACTTCTTTCTTTTGAAACTCCAAGAACTTACAAGAGAGCGATAAAGCATTTTTTCTTATTGCTAAATTCCACTACCTCTTTCTCTCTCTCCGATAGAGAACACGAGTTCAGTTGTATCTCCACATAACGATACAGAGATATCTCGTTAGTTTGTATTTTTTTTGTTTGGTTGCTTTCTTTTTCGTATTCCTCTTCGTAGAGAGACGTCCATCGATCACAAACTAGCAAACATCAACACCAAATCGAGGGAGAGAAAAGAGCAGTAACATCCGAGAAGGCGAAGATGTCGGGCGACAAGGAGATGAAGAAGGGAGAGAGTGCTCTGAAGAGCTGGAAGTCCGTCTTCTCCAGCATGGAGCAGTCCGCGAAGGATCACTTCGAGAGGGCCGCCGTGCAGTACAAGAGCACTGCGGAGTATGCCAAGGCTGCCAAGGCGTACTGCCGTGCCGCGGAGATGCAGCGAAAGCTTCTGGCAAAGGAAAAGGACCAAAACACAGAGGAGCTCAGTCTGGGGATGCTGTATGAAAGCGCAGGGAGTATGTACGGCAATGCAGCGGAGGAACAGGACGAGAAACACGAGAGAGGAGAGGCGGAGCCAGGGCAGCGGGGTGAGGAGGACTATCACTCACTCGCGAAGCAAGCCTATACGGAGGCTGGGGAGGCGTACCTTCGCGGCGGCAAACTGGCTCGTGCGGCGCAGTGCTTTGAGGAGGCAGGGAACGTGGCCAGAGATGCCCAGGAGAAGAAGGAGCTCTATATGCGGTCCTGCAGCACTTATCAAGAACATGGTAGTAAGGTGCATGCCGCACGCCTGCTCCAACGGATGGCGCTGTACGAGGCGAAGACGTATAACTTTGAGAAAGCCATGGCCTTGTTTGACCAACTGGGGCGGGATCAACTGGATGATGTAGTGACGCGCAGCGGAGCCTTTCGTGTTCTCTTTCTCGCTCTTGTCGCCAACCTCGCTCTCCTAGGCGGTCACCAAGAGCCCGCGACGGACAACTGCAACCCGACGGAGATCCTGCGCAGCCTCAAGGGGCGATTTGAGCTCTATCAGCGGATGGACACGCAGTTTAACAAGAATTGCCAGGAGTTTCTCTTCATTGTGGCCGTGATTGAGGCAGTAGAGCAGTCTGACGTGGAGGCGTACGATGCCGCCGTCAAGAAGTTCCATCGAATATGTCCAATGGAAGCCCCGGTGCAGATGATGGTGTCGGAGGGACGTAAGGGAATCGCCGCTGGTTCTTCAATTCTCTAGGTGGTATCGGATCTAAGGTTATCTTTCTTCGGACGGGTTCACCGACCCGTCTTTATACGTTTTACACACATATCTATCCCCACTGCGTCATTCCTGACTTTCATTTTTGAAGCACACCTGCTGACTACCACTTTAGACTTTTCGGATAGGGAGAGAAAGACCGTGCAACTCCAAGGATGCTGAAATCGAGTTTAGGAGGGTTGAGTAGAGGTGCGCTGAGGGAGGTGGTGTTAATGTTGTTATTTTTTTTTTTACGGTTTACGAAGAATACTTCTCTTTTCTGCCTGTTCGTTTCAAAAAGGCGGAGCCACAGACACTTCAAAGAAAAGAGAACCGATCGAAACAACAAGATAGCAAGCTCGAAAGTAGTATTTCCTAATCAATATACTTTCTTTGTTATAGATAGCGCGAAACAAGAAATAAATAGAATAGAAAGTCGGTTGTGACAGATGATGGCTGAAGTTCTTTTCGTTCCTTTTCACTCTTTAAATTTCTGTTTTGCTTTTTTCATCTTCTTGAATTTCTAAAGATAACAATAATAATAAACATCAGTGAGACAACTTCGACCTCTCTATCGCTCTCTGAGAACCACAAGACTTGTTCTTTTTTTTTTTTTCTTTCTCGGAAGCGATATTAATTCGGAGGACATCTTCTCTTTAAAAGTGTTTTGAATCCGTAGATCGAGTGACGTGAAAGAACACGAAAAGTCGCCAGCCATGTCCACCTCCCTCATTTGTATTGTGTATAGTCATAATACCCGCCTCCGTAGTGAGACCTCGTTTTCCCCCTCTCCTTTTAGTGATGCGGCGATCCGTGCTGCACTGCAATGCACACGAGCGTACTTCACGACGTGTGCAGCGAGCAGCCCCGAGTTCAGCCCCAACTTGACCGTATTGCGAGCCGATCCACTGGGTGGGTGCCAGTGCGTTTACCAGCACTTTCTTCCACGCACCTCACACCCTGTTCCGCAACGGTTTAGTTCTCTGCATTATTACCCCTCCCTCGAAGAAAGCCGAATCCACGGAAGGAACCCGGCAACAGAGCACCAAGCGCATGCAGGAGCGGAGCTCGTGGCCACAGAGCGTCTGAGCACGTGGAAAGGTCGCTCAATGAGCTGGGTCGAAGCCTGTGTGTCTCGTGGGCTGCGGGCTGCTGTTTCTTCCAGCAGCGCCGATCAAGCCCGAGCGGAGGTCTCTGCTGACTCACCTTTACGAGAAGCGGATCGGTGGGGATGTCTCGCTGGGGGGTTGCTCATGACCTGTGCGATGCTGCAACGGCACCGCACCGCTCATGCGCAGGCACACATGCTGCAACAGAGTGCGGCGACAGCACCGCAGAGCGGGGGGGACCCGCACCTGAAGGACATGGATGAGGATGAGGAGGAAGACGGGCATTCCTCGTCCCTCCCACATCAGGCGTGGATAGTGGTGCTGTGCGATCCAGAAGACCACCACCACGAGACGACAAGGGCGGAAGACGGAGGCGTGGAGGAAGTGAGCTTCGCCACGGAGTGTGCCTTCGCCGTAGCAGCGACCCAGCTCGCCAAGAATAGCCATGTCGTGCTCAGCTGCTTTGGCCCAGGGTTTGAGGAAACGATAGGAGAAGCCGCCGCATCGGCATCCGCCCCACCCCAACTCTCGGGTGGTGTGGCACATTTAGTGGCCTTGTCGAACAGTTTGGGCGGTGTCTGCGCCCCCGAATTGACGCCGCGACATCTGTCTCGTCTCTTTTCCGTTCATCCGGGTGCCCCGCGACACCGCCTGCCCTTGTATGCCGTCTCACCCCACTCTACCTCCTTGGAGTCTGCTCACGCCGTCGACTCTTTGGCCCCTTTTACCTCCTCCGCTGTCTCCGAACCCGTAAAGCAAGAGGAGCGCACGCGAAATATTGGCGCCACACGGAAGCGAGCTCGAGAAACTGATAAGGAGAACGACGATGGCAGTGCCGGAGAGTTGTTGGAGGAGGCACAAGGCCGTTCGAAGCGTGCCGCTGCACAGCGAAACCCATCGTCGTCCCTACTCCCCAGTGCAGGTGCTGCTAGCTCGGATGTGCCAATCGAATGGGGTTGCGGTGCGGAGCGGCTCACGGCGATGTACGCCATCGCTCCCACCGCGCTGTTGCAGCCTTCCTCGACGAGTCGCTCCACAAGTCTGCCAAGGGACCGGGTGGAAACGGGCATTCCCTGCCGTGCGACCCATTTGGTGTGGCTCTGTCCTCGTTGCATGTGTACGGTGAGCCGTGAGGAGGAGATGGAGGTCGAGGCACCCGGAGACAGCGCTGGGCTTTCTGTAACAGACGGAAGGACTTCGCATGAGAGCCTCCCGGAACAGGAGAGGGGCGTAGTGAAATGGAGTCTCACCCGAGCCAGGGCGATGGCTCGTCGACGACGAATGGCGGCAGAGGAGGCGGGAGAAACAGTGGGTATGCTTTGCCCCGATTGCCATCCAGTGCAGTCCTCATAACCCTCCACACACACGCGTGTGCTTGACTCTTTTTTTTTTCGATTCGTGGATTGGATTGGACTTCCTACTCATTAAGTAAATTCAGTAGGAGAAACCCTATTTCGCCATTCAAAATCTTTCAATAAATTCATTTACAAAACAAAACAAAAACAGTGTGCTTGTTCCCTCTCTTTTACATATTATTTTTGTACGGTTTGGACTTCTCCTGCGATCGCGTTTGACAGAAAATTCATCTTCTTTTTCCTTTTTTTTATTATTAAGGAGAGAGGCTTCAGACACATTCGTTGTGCTTTTTGCTCCCGTGTCTGGTGTCATTGATTATTTCCCTTTTAGTTTGGAAAGGCACGAGAAGGAAAGGCAATTTTTTTTTTTGACCGGAAATCGGAATTTCGTATCAACAATAACAAAGATTCTTGTACAAACAACAACAACAACAACGGTTATTGTGCGATCCGTTAAACGTTTTGTATATTTGTTTTGTTTAAATATTTTCTGTCCTAGTAGAGATATTTATAGCCCACTCCTTCGCTTGTGTAAGACCTGAATATCTCCTATTGAGATTATTCGTTATTCTCCCCTCTTTCCACTCTTACTTCTATTTCTTTAGGGCTCTTTAATTTTTTTTTTTAAACCCATTATATCACACACACACAGTTTTTTTATATATTTTTTTATTTTAAATCCCTCCACCTTTGTAGTAGTTATATTTATATAGTAAATTATTTGCAGGTTTTTTTAAAACTTCTCTACACGCACACACAACTCTACACCCTTTTATTTTTGAGTGAGCACCTACACGCAACGGTGCTTTTCCCTCCCCAAAAATTAAAGGAAGTACCACGATAGTTGTATATTTCACGTGTGCTTGGCTCAGAAACAAGAACATTCTCAGTGAAAGAGAGAGAGAGAACTCATTCACAGTTTGCTCAACGAACTACAAAATATTGGCGTTTTCAGTTTTTGCTTTTTCTAGGAACAACGAACGGCAAAAAAAAAACAAGAAAAAAAAGGCAAAGGAAAACAATACTTTTTTTCCATAACCCTTTATATCTTTTTTTAAAATAGTGTTTCCTAGTGCTTCTAGACAGACCTGATATCTTTTTCATTTGTAGAAAAAGAGAGTATCAACGAAGGTCTCTTTTCTAAAAAAAAAAAAACGACGTTTCGTAGCCAACTACACCCTTTTGCACATTGAAGTGAGTGAAACAGAAAAACACCAATTGATTTAATTGATCCATACACGTAAAGGGAGAAGGACTGTGTAAGGCCACATACACACGATGGGGAGCGATTCCATTCTCTCGATGAGCTCAGATGCGGAGAATTCCAAGTTTCGTGACTACGAGTCGCACTCATTGCGTCGCTTGTACCCCCTCTTAGATGCTTTGGATTCCCACTGGCCAAAGTTTTTTGTCTTTGTCGGTCTCGTGGTGGAAATGATCCAAATGTATGGCATGCTCTTCAATCATGCCTTTACTTGGGGCCCGATCGTTCAAGTGTTTTCTGTTGCCATCGAGGCGACGTTGCTGCCTTTCTGGGATAACGATTTCGTCGCCTCCCTCAGTTTTTCGACCAACGCTGTCCTGCTCGTGTTGCTGTTTGGTGCCTGTGTGTTCCTCTGGCTCATCATTTGGGTGGAGTTTAGCAGGATTGATGTGCGGTCGCAGCTCCAGTTTCCGCGCCTGACGAAGCTGCTGCTCTACACACTAATTGGACCGTTTTTTCTCCCCAGTCTCCATCTTATTCTTTCCCTGAGTGTGTGCACCGGCGGGAATGGTGGGACGGAGAACACACTAGTGGACTTTACGGAGGAACGGTGCCTTGACCCCGAATACCCTTGGATGATTACAATCTTTGCTGCCTCGATGGTGACGTTGCCACTGCTGCTCATTCCGAAGATAGTCATCACAATGCTCGTGTACGATGACTCCTCAATCTCAGATAGTGTTCGAGCCCGCCCTCACTGTATTGTAGAGGGGTGGGTCTTGGTGCACACCCTGCTCTTCTCAGCGTTGTTCCACTATCTCACAGGGGTTGGACAACGAGAAGCCTTTTCAGGGATCTACTGCGTGGGGTGCTTTTTGATGGTCGTACTGCACGTGTTCTACCTCCCGTTCTACTCAGATTTCGTGAACCGCATACGTGTGGTGGGCTACTCCGTGCTTTCCTTCGCCTCGCTCGTGATGACCCTCGGCCTCATCGTGGGCCCTTCCTCCCCTATTTACGGCGACACGAGTATGGACCTCGCTATTCTGCTTCCAGGTGGTTTAGTGGTGGCGATCCTTGCATACGCCTTCACCCTCTTCCGTGTCTCCAACCATCATCGACGCGATATCGCACGTGCTCGACATGGTGAAATCCGTCCAGAAAAGTTTGTTCGACGAATGTTTTTCCCGTGGTATCTTCCCCAGGTGGAGCTCCAGCGGCTGTATGCTAATCGTTACGTGTTGGATGCCCGCTACAACGTAACGGTGCCCGATGCGGACCTGGGCATGAGCTCCGCCTCTGGAGGTGTGAGGAGTTCCATCAACACCGCTGGCACGAGCACCTTGTTGAATTCCAGTATTCTGCGCAACTTACACCGGGAGGTCGAGGAGATGGCTAAGTTTGAGATGACGAGCTACATTGATTCTGTGTACACCGTTACCGATGTCGAGCTCGCGACGCGCTTCTTAATCTCCTTCACTCGCGTGACAAACACCACGATCCCGGATCATCTCCTGGAGTATGGAATGAGCATCTACAACAAGGGCTTGAACCGCTTCGTCCGGGACTCGTGGCTGCAGCTGCAGTTTGCCGTCTTTCTCTGCTGCTACGTCTCCCGCACTAATCACGTCAGCTTGGCGCTCTGCGAGGATCTTTCGCACCGTGAGCTCGGCCCCCTGCTCTCCTACCGCCTTCATCGCTGCAGCAGTAGTATTAGCGACCAACGCATCCGACGAAACCAAGCCGCCCGACAACACCTCCAGCACGCCAAGAAGATTCACAAGGAGACGCTGATGAATATGCAGATCTTCTGGCGACGTATGCTGAGCGAGCGCATTGATGTCACCATTCTGGGCGAAGCCTCCATGACGATCATCAGCGGGTGTAACCGCGGTATTCGCTACTACAAGGCAGCGATTGCTCAAAAGACGGACTCGATGATTCTCTCTTGCTTTGCACAGTTTCTGGAGGACGTCGTGCTGTCACCAGAGGCTGCGGAGTATACCCGAGAAATTGCAGCGGACATGGCCGTGAAGCACGAACAGGGTATTTCGGTGGAAGACCTCACCAATGATAGAATCATTAGCTCCAAGCAGAAATTGGGTTCTCGCTACGGCCGAATTTCTCGCAACCTTCGCTTTGTTCTTATTCTGGTCGGCATCGTCATGTTTGGTTTGCTCGTTGCCATGTTCGCCATTATCATCTCCACCTACGTGAAAAGCTCGCGTGTGCTCTCCAGCTTGTACACCGCAGCGAGTTTTCGATTCTACGCCTTCCGGTGCATGTGGCTTGCACAAGAAGCCTCCAACTCCACTCAGTCAGACGTGCTGTGGAATTATCTGGAGGACGATCTCACGAAGCTGCGCGGTTTCTATCAAGATCTCACCTACGGCCGATACAAGGCGGTGAGCGGGGAGGAGGTGAGCACTCTTCAAGGTAGCTTTTTCAGTATTATTTACGGCAACACCGCGTATCTCCTCGAAGACACGGGTGTGTGGCGTGCGGGTGAAATTTTGATTGATGCGCTCGAAACCCTGGTGTTGTATCGATCTGGGGATTTCAGCCGTGTTACTGCTCAGAACTTTATTGACACGAACGCACTCCAAGGTGCTTCTGGGGCCTTCAACTCCAGTTTGTCGGGCTACCAAAACCAAGGCAATAAGGATTTTGAAATGGCGATCTACATTATTGTCGCCCTCTACGTGGCCATGCTCGCGATTCTCTTTATCACTTTTTTTATGTTCCGCTACTATCTGAAGCGCATTACTGGAATCGGTGTAATGGCTTTGAGTTTGTTCCGACTCATCCCCAAGAACTCGCTGGAGTTTATGGTGTCCTCACTCGACTCGAAGATCGAGAACTTCGATGAGCCAGATGCAGAACTGCAACGAATGATCTTGGAGCGTAAATCCACGAACTACCTTGGTGCAGAATTGGAGATCCACCACGAAGCCTCCGAGAGCTCCACCATGTCCGAAATCCCGACATTGCAACTCAAGCCTGTGAATGCCACTGGGCCAGTGCAAGGCGGAAGTGGAGTGAAGGTGAGCTTCAACCCCTTGGCACAGAAGATGGCGGACGAAAACAGTGGGAATCGTTTCGATTCCATGGTACGAAATTCTTCGATTGCCGATGTGGGTCGTATTAAAATCCATCAGGGGCAGTACGAAGTCCCGTACAAGATTGGCAACTTTCCTCCTAGGGAGCTGTCGGAAGAGGAAAAACGGTCCCGTCAGGAGGAGATCAACGACATTGAGGTGGAGACCTCACTCTCCGCTATTCGTCAGCTCAAGGAGTCGAACAAGAACGGAGGAAGCGAACAATTGGATGAAGGCTCGACGTACTTCGCTCCCGTCACTATTGATGGATCCAATGATGTTTTCAATCGCAAATTCACCGTCATTCTTGCGTTTTTCGTCGCTGTGCTCAGTGTGATAGTGGGGATCTACAACCTTACCATCGTTTCCACGCTGCAGAGAAACCATGACACGTCGATTCCGCTGATTCATCAAATGAATATTTTCGAACAACAGATGTACTACTATTTCGCGGCACTGGAAGCATTCACATTGCTCAGTACCATGATGAATGGAGCCGTTTTCTCAGCCGAGAACTACGCCGAGGTCCAGACTGCCCTGACGGACCTTCAAAACCATGCCAGCTACTACGCGGTGGCGAATGTGGCGTTTTTCCAGCACAGTAGTGAGGTGCGCTTGTCTGCTTTCACCATTGCAATGGAGAAGTATCATTACTACTCCACTGTCGTGATTCATCAGCTCCTCGCTGCTTCTCGCATCGGCTGCAGTGTGGTCAGTGCCCCTTCCGGGGCTGAAATCATCGACTGTAGCTTCTTTCAGTACTATGACTACGAAGCCAAGCTCTTCTTGCCGAACCTGACGCAGAATGTGATTTTCGATCGTTCGGTCCAGCTCCCCACGAATTGGGAGACGGACTCCGCACTCACGGTTCAGGAGCGAGCGACGATAGCGATCAACGTAATTGCCTCCCCTTACTACGTGTTTCTCTTCAACTCCACCGCAGAAGCCTGGAAAAAGGTTCGAAAGGCGTTGACGAATGAGCTGAATGATGAGTTTATGGCTGCTGAAATAAAGCGGACCAAAAATGCCAAAAATGTGATGTTTACCCTCACTATTGCACTCGCGCTTTTGCTCGTAGGACTGTCGTACCAAACTGGCCGGTATTCGAGGGATTCCATGGTGTTTATCTTTTGCCTTATTTGTACCACACTTGGGTGTGGGGTCTTGGCACTTCAAACATACTTTTTCTTGAGCACATTGCCGATGGATGGACCGAACAACAACTGTCTTCAGGTGCTGGGGTATACCAGTGGTATTTTCACGCTGCAGATGAGTTCTTTTGAGAATATGAAGCAAGGTGCTTTTGCGAATGTTTGGTTAGGAGCTGTCAATTTTGCCACTGTCACCGGCCCTCAGCTTTTCGCCTCGTGGAATAGCTTGTTTGAGCTACTCGGCTTTGCCTATTTAGAGGATCTCACGAAATCGTACGATAATTTGCAATACTGCTTTTATTTAACCACCATTATTCTCCGTCTGGCTATCAATTATCAGGGCTACCCCGCCGAGTTCGCCAAGCTTCGAATTATATCTACAGTGGAGTGGGATCTTACCAAGGAAACGCTCGGCCGCCGCACTGAGCTCACTTATAAGGGCACCTTTCAGCAGCTGTACAGTGACAAGACGACAGACTTGGCTCTTTCGACGGAAGACCAGAAGTACTTGTGCTTCTCGCTTGCCTTTGGGCCGCTGCATCAAACCAATTTTAACTCCGGCATTGACTACATGAACACTGCGGTGAATAAATACGTGACGGATCAGATGAATGTGGCCGAGAAGCGCTACAACATGCAGTACCCATTGATGATTGCCTCGGCTGTCATGGTGTTGTGTATTACGTTTGTCACCGTCTTGATCATCTTCTTTTTGGTCATCTACCTCATTGAGATGTATCACTCACGGAAACGTATTCGAAGCGGAGATGCGGCGGCGCGTCAGGCGTACGATCGTGGCTTTGGTAAGATTATTCGGTGGTCCACGTTTCTCAATGTGCTCTTTTTCATTTTTCTCACGTTGGTCGCGGCCTTTGTACTGCAAAACTACCTTTCCTTGCTACACACATTCCGACGTATTAACATTCTCAATCTTCGTGAAGTGAAACTGATCGAGTCCGAGATCGCTATGAGTAAGGCCATCACAAAACCTTGGTTTCGCTCAGTGTCCAAGTACTTCGCCGAGGCTGCTGTCAGCTCCAGTGATGAATACTATCGCACGACTCTTCTTAATTTCTTCTCAAACCTCCCTCCGCTCTTGTTTGGCGGGGTGGACAACGTCAGTTATGTACGATATAACAAGGAATTCGCTCTGGATCAATCAAAGCAGAAGTTTGAGAGCCAGTCCCCTGTCATCGCGTTCTACAACTATGTTGACCCGTCCATTCGTAACTGGCGCCAGAGAGTGATTGAAATGATCACCATGACCACCACGAACCGCTTCTCTCAGAATGAGTTCCTGCGGATGAGTTTGTTCAACCTCACGACTGTGAGTTTTGCCTCCACCACTGCGGCTCACAACGATCTTCAGTCCTCACGCTTGAAATGGCTCATTATACATTTGGTCTTTGCAGGTGTGACCATGATCACCTTTCTGATTGCGCTCTGGTACATGGCGTTCCCCGTCGTGTCTCGCTTGCGTCAAGAGGAGGAAGGCACACAGGTAGTGCTGCAAATGATCCCGCCGCAAATTCGCTCTGCCATTCCCGCGATTCATCAATACATGAAGACAGGAGGGTTGTCACAGGATACCAACGCGCTGGAAATCAACCAGATTTCCAAGGATTTGAGTGTGGTCCCCATTATTACCATCAACACGGAGGGAAAGATACGGCAGTTCTCCCGTGCCGCAGAGGAGAGCTTCCTCTGGACGCGTAGTGAAGCGGTGGGGCAGAACGTGAAGATATTAATGCCTGATAACGTCGCCGAGGAGCACGACCGCTACCTCCAAATGTACCTCAAGACAGGGGTGAAGACGATGATTGGCAACTCGACTCCTATTCGGGCTAAGCGAAAGGACGGGACGCTCTTCTCTGCGATCATCGAGGTGTCCGAGTTCCACACCGGCTCAGAGCTCTGCTTTGTCGGTGCTGTGCACGTCTCGCAGGAGGTGATGGAGCTGGAGCGCTCGGCCGAGCTGTCGCAGGCGCTCACCGACGCCTCTAGTATTCCTATTGTCGTGTGTAACTCGGACGGTATCATTCAGAGCTTTAGCAAGTCCGCGGAGGAGGTCTTTAAGTACAAGCAAGACGTTATTGTGGGCCAGAAGGTGAACATGCTGATGCCTCGCAGCGATGCGGAGATGCATGACACGTATTTGGAGCGCTACATGCGCACCGGCCATGCCAACATCCTGGGGAAGGCGCGTCTTCTTCGAGCCAAGCGCCAGAACGGTGAGATTTTCCCTATTCGACTGCTGGTCCGTGAGTTCAAGCTCTCAGGCCGGGTGCTCTTTGTAGGGTACATTGAGGATCTGACGGCCCGGCTTCGATTGGAAATGATTGCCGCGGCAGGCGATTTGATGCAAGAAAAGTCTCCGGTGCCGCTCCTGGTGACCGACATGGCAGGGCGTGTGGTGCAGTGCTCGCATTCCATACAGGGTGTGTGCGGTATGACCCCAAGCGAAGTCATGAACCGCGATATCCGCTACTTGATCAGGGGGGATAGTGTGATGGACCTGGTGGAGCAGGTGAAGAACAACCCCCGCGGTATTCAAGCGCATATTGATGATTTTCAGACGGTGGAGTGCACCGTGATGCGGCGGACCGAGGATGGAACGGACGGCACCTTTCAGGCTCGGGTGACCACACGGCTCTTTACGTGGCACACCAAGGGTCCGCATCTGATGATCTTCTTGGAGGATCTTACCAACTTACAGCAGCTCGATCTCCACTGTCACATTGGTGATGCAGTGATGGCGCTCAGTGCGGTGCCGATCGTGGTGGTGACGGACACTGGGCACGTTGTGCAGATGAGCAGCGCGGCGGAGACCACCTTCCGCTGCTTAAGCAGTGATATCTACGATCGCAGTGTCGATATATTGTTTGAGAGCGACGACAGTGAAAATCCGCGGGCGCGACGTAGCCCTGGAGAAGAGGATGGGGGCAACTCCAACGGGTCTGCGGAGGGACGTCTTTCGAAGAATCCCATTGCTCGTGTGGTGGAAGAGTATCGCAAGACGGGAAGCACCACCTTGTGCGGCCGGCTTCTCAAAGGTGTGGCCAAGACGACCGACTATGGCAGTCCGTTCTCTGTGGAGGTGCTAGTGAAGGACGTGGACCAGGGGGATGAGAAACTCTTCTTGGCGTACATCCGGAACACGGAGGAGGACCACCAACTCTTAGAGGTGACGCGGTGGAATGATGCCTTCATGGCGCTCACGCCCATTCCGGTGGTGTGCTCCAACTTGGATGGCCTCATTTTTGCGTGCTCCGACTCCGCCTGCACCCGCTTCGGCTGGCCTCGGGAGGAACTGATCGGCTCGAACGTGTCGGTGTTGATGCCTTCCCGATACGGGAGTGAGCACGGAAAGTACATGCAGCAGTTCAAGGACACGCTGGAGGCGGCGTACAAGGATGGCGAGCGGAAGAGCATTCTCAATCGCAGCGCGCTCTTTGTGGGCCGAGCGCAGGATGGAGAGGAGTTCCCTGTCACAGTGTCGCTCCGAGATGTGCATATTGAAGGTGCCGACAGCTTCATTGTGGCAGCGCTTCGCCCTTCTCAGCAGGATATGGAGCTGGAGGCTCTGGGCAAGATCGGCGCCACCATGTCTACCCTGTCGCCGTGCCCGTTCATCTGCATCAACGCTTACGGCATCGTGACGGAGTTCTCCCGATCCTCGCAGGAAGCATTCGGATACGCCGAACACGAGGTGGTCGGGCAGAACATTTCGATGCTTCAGACCCCTGACGTCGCGGCCCATCACGACGGGTACCTTCGCGCCTACCAGAAGACGGGCGTCAAGCGCATGATCGACCGAACCGTCCCTGTCGTGGTCCGAAAGAAGGATGGGACGCTCATGAACATCGAGCTCTCTGTGAAGGAGGTGCGCCACAACAACGTCCTCGAGTTTATTGGTTACATCCGCGATGTGACGGGGAAGCAGACCACGAAGCAGATGGTGGCTCTGGATGACCTGGTGGAGCTGGAGGCCGCGTCGCCGATGCTGGAGCTAGACACGAAGGGAAATATTCTAGAGGTGCGCTGCTTGGAACGGGATCTTGGCTACACCAAGTCCGAGCTGCTTGGTAAATCGGTGCTGACAGTGCTGCCGCACAACTACACGAACCGCGAGGAGGAGACCTGGATCCAGACCTGTATTCGGGACCTTATGAACGGCACGCAAAAGAAAGAGAGCATGCCCAGCATGAGCTTGAACAACTCCCATGCCCCCGAAATGCCTTGGATATCTCGCCGTCTTTTTGCCCGACAGAAGTCCGGCGAGGAGTTCTGGTGCGAGGCGATTATGGGCGAAGTCACCTACTCTGCAGTGGACCCCATCGCTGCCGCAGGAGGGGGTAAGCACCGCAGCCAGCGCTCGAAGGCGAAAGAGGATGCCCGCATCGTGATGTACCTCCGCAACTTACAGCAGGAAGTCCTTTTGGAGCTGGCACACGGCATCAACTCCACGGCGGTGGAGCTGTTGTCGTGCCCGCTCGTGACGCTGGACATCGAGGGCACCATCACATTGTATAACCGCGCAGCCGAGGAGGCGTTTGCTTACACGATGACCGAGACCGTAGGAAAGCCGTTGATCTCCTTCGTCGTGGCTCACCATGCCGAACGCGTCCGCAACGCTCTTAATGTCCTGCGATCACCTGGTTCCATCGCATTTACGGAGACCTCTCTGGAGGACCTGCAGATTCGCCGCAAGGGTGGCAGTGCTCCGGTCTCGATGACCTTGACGCTGCAGCGCTTGACGGACTTGCACAACGTGCCGTACTTGCTGGGTGCCTTCCGAGATCCGATGGCTGACTCTGCGGGCGTGGCGGAGGAAACACTCAGTAACGTGCTCATGGCCTTTTCCCCGGTGCCTATCGTGGTGACCGATGACCGCGGTGTGATTGAGCAGTTCTCGTCCGGCGCAGAGTCCTTCTTAGGCTACACCCAACTGGACGTGGAGGGTAAAGATGTGGGTATTCTTCGGGCTCGCCTTGCGTCCTTCGACCGTGGCGTCAAGAACGATCACAGTGCGGAGGATTTCTTCCGTACGAGTATGACGTACACGCAGGGAATGCAGCTACCCGTCTCCATTCGGGAGCGCATTATTGTAACGAGTAAGGAGGGTAAGCAGGTGTACGCGAGTGTTCACATTCATTCCATCATGCCATTCAAGATGAAGCGACCCCGGTTTATTGCGTACATGCAGGACACGACGGAAGACTCTGCCCTCCAGGTCCCACTGCAGCGTTACAACAGCCTCTTCAACACCTCCCTCTCCGGGGTGATTGTGCTCGCCGCACACGGGGTCGTCTATGAAGCCAATCCCACCGCGGAGAACGTGCTCGGCTACACCAAAGCCGAGCTGGCAGAAATGCCAGTCAACAACCTCATTGCGGGCGATAGCCGTCAATCGTCAAAATTGCTCCGGGCCGCGAGCCATGTGATGGAGTCGACCGCACACAATCACAACCAAAACATCTCTGCCGTGCAGGTCCGAGACGCGGAGCTCATTTGCAAGGGCGGTGAACGTGTTGCGGTCGATGCGGTGGTGGCCACTGTGTTGCCCAGCAAGGGGGAGGAGGCGGTGCGTGTGGCCATCAACTTTATCGATGTCGCGAGTGAAAAGAAAACTCGAATGTGCCAGCAACGCGAAGAGTTCCTCGAAAGCATCAGCGGGGTCATTTCGATTGAGTTGGATCCTAATGGAAATTTCCTGCGGGTCAGCGCTTCCTTTCTCAACATTCTGGAGTACGACGCCCAGGAGGTCATCGGTCACTCGTGGGTCTCGCTGGTGCCTAAGGGCGATCGTCAGCTTGGCAACAGCCTGGCGATGGCCATCAACGTCTGCCAGCAAGGGATGGAGATGCCGGTCGAACATGTCAATTTAACCTTCGTAGCGAAGTCAGGCGTCTCTGTAAAGATGGATGGGGAAATGAAGGGCTCCGTTCGCGCCAACGGTAGCCTGTGCTCGCTACTGGGGTCTCTGCAGGTAGTGCAGCTTCGGGACACGCAGCTGGCGCAGCTTGCGATGACCGCGATGGACGTCTCGGATGCGGGTTTGATTCTCTGCACGGTGGATGGGGCGATCATCTCGACGAACAGCACGGCGCACAAAATATTTGAGATCCCGAGCGACACCACCGTAATTGGCCAGCGGATGACCATCTTTTTCTCAACGGAGAACCAAAAGGAGAGCTTGGAGCGATTCCAGCGTTTAGTGCTGGAGGGCCAGACCGAGATCGTGAAGGGCATGACCTACCCGCAGTACTCCGAGACGCAGACGGCGCTGCAGCGGACCACGTTCGCGCTGGAAATTAAGGTCTTGCCCATCAAGTCCGACGAAGGCACGAACAACTTGGACGAGAGCACCGGACGTAGTCAACGCGGGTCCATGCGCAACTCTCGACGTGGCTCGATGATGTCGCAAGCGCTTTTTAATGCCAACCAGAAAGACCGTCGCTCCTCCCTGTTGCTGGTGCGGATGCGGCGTGTCAATGAAAAGCACCAGCTCTTGCTGATGCGGAGTGCGATGGAGACTGCCTTAGCCATCGGACCCTTCGCCACCTTCTCGATAGATGACACTGGGGTCATCACCACGTGGGGCCTCTCCGCCCACCGTCTCTTTAATTTGCCCACGCCCATCGGCCGCAACGTGCTCGAGGTGCTCTTTGATGGTGCTAGTGCGGCCACCCTTCGCCAGCTGTTGGCGCAGTTCCGTAAGCATCGTCTGCTCGGTGATCTGGAACGGCAGCAGTGCACCGCCTTTGTGTACAAGACGGATTCGGACCACCTTCCCCCTGCCGGTGTGCTCAGGTCCCGCAGTCCTGCTAGTCCGAACAACAACTTCGGGAAGGAACTCCAGAGCGCGACCGGGGCAGCTGTAAACTTGACGGCCCTCTCGCCTCCCACCGGCTCTGTGCCCGTCGAGGTGCTCTTCAAGGAGGCGAAGACCGAAACCGGCGCCATCGTCAACAGCGATCTGCTCTGCTATGTGCGCAACTTAGGCCGTGCAGGCGCCTCCCCTATCTTTGCTTAAACCATGAAGAGAAGATGAGAGGAAAAAAAAAAAAAAAAAGAGTAAAAAATAGCCAAGCGTTGAGGAGGATGAGGGAGGCGAGAGAGTGAATGTGTCGGTGTCTATGTCTGTGTTTGCCCAGAAATAGTATTCAACGCGTTGAACCAAATCATCTACCTTCTGTAAGCCCATCACGTGCTGTGAAAAGAAAAGAAAAAAGATAACAAGTGAACCCATTCATCCGCCTAACACAAAAAAGAGACGAGTTTTTTTTTTGTTTTGAGTATCTCAGGAATGCGAGGGCTGTCGAACTGTGCGGATGAGGAAAAGTGATTTGATAGCAAAATTAATGATTATTCACCACAACAAACAATTTGGAAAGATTTCGTAGAGAAACAATAATAGTTTCCTCTCGCTTCCAACAAATTAACAACAAAAAGAAGAGTAAGAAAGGGCAATCATCTTCATATTATCATTATTATTATTTTGTAGAAGGGTTTGCTATTATTTTTATTTTTTTCATTAGGGTTTTCGATTAGGGTAGGGAACCCTAATCGAAAACCCTTCATCTGTGTGCTTTTTTTTAATAAAAAAAATATTTTTTTTTTTTTGTGGTGGATACGTGAGCTCATCGTAAGGAGTATATTTTTGTTTTTGTTATGTATTTCCTTTCCCCCCCCCTTAGAAATTCAATTTGTGTGAGACGTTGTCAGTGACAAGCGAGGAAAAACCAATTAACAAAAAAACCAAAAAAAGAAATGATAATAAAGTTTTATACTTTCTATTATTCTCGATCTCTCGCTTGTGTGAAAAGCAAGAAAGAGAGAGAATGAACGACAAAGACTTGTACTTATTTAGTAAATGAAAAATCCACCAAAAACAACAACAACAACACAAAAATGTGTTCTTCTATCATTTATAATCCACTTCAGAAACCCGCGTGGCGTAGGCTAAGTTTACGGATAACAAGAAGTCTCCAACAGTGTTCTCGCCCCTTTTGGTGTTGTTGCTGGTGTTGATTTCGCTCTGGTGTCCGCTTGCCCTCTGTGATGAGCGACTATCTCTATGAGTACACTAATTAATTATCAGGTGCTCCGCCTCTTTTTTTTTTTCTTTTTCTGTTTTAAGAATAAAAAATAAATAAATAATAAAACATTTAAGAAGAAAAAAATCACTCTATTTGTCTTTGAGACCTTCACAGAGGACCCCACGACGACCTTTTCGAGTTCCATCATATCGCGGCTCTTTACTTCGCCCGTTTATCATTTCGCTCGTGCCACAGACGATTTTTCCCGTTCTTTGCATCGTTTTTCTTTTGAGAACTCATCATTGAAATAAGGGAAACGCTGGTGGAGAAACTGCTTCGTTGGTTACTCCGCAGTAGAAGAAGACTCTCTCTCTATTATTATTTACCGTATATATAATAGATATCAATATATACCAAATACAAGTAATTTGAATCAGACACAGCGAAGGTTCTTAGAAAAAAAAAAAAAGAAAAAAGGTGAGCAATCACCGAAAGTTTTTTTATTTGGTGATAGACTTTTATCGAATACGATCCTTTTTCTTATATTTCATATATACTCATTTTCGTTCTCTAGTCGTGGATATCAGTATACGTAGAGAGAGAGAGATAGATTCTACATCATTGATCACACTTCATCCATAAAATAAAAAACCGTTCGTCACACAAAAAGGAAAAGAGCAATACCTTGTGTGGGTGGAGTACTCGAAGTTAGGCGTATTAATATTTACCCGAAATAAAAAAGAGCTTCTAAACAACAACTGATAAGGATACTAGAACCACCAGTTTCACGAAAAAAAAAAGGAATAAGATGGAGCGTCAGAAATCCACCACGGATAAGGGGAGGCAGCATCACGCCAGTGTCAAAAAAAAGAAAGAGAGTGGAAAACTTCTCCAGCGTGCTGTGACCATTCTGATCATGGCCCCGCTGACGTTCTTTTTGATTTCGATCTCCAAGTTCTTCGGGATGAGCGTGACGTACCTCGTCGTGTGCATTTCTTCCATGGAGTGGAGCGGGCTGAAGCGCCATTTGAAGGTGGCCATCTTACACAAGAAAAAAATTGCTGAACCGCGAGGAACCGTCGTCCCGTTGCACCTCCCCCACGCCCCTAACCAGAGCACCTTAGCGCCATCTGAACACTTGAACGAGGAAACCGACTCGGTGACGGGCGCTCGACAGGAGAGCCCGATGAACAGCTCCGAGGAGGAGGGCGGTGATGGCTTTGACTCCCCTTTACTTAACTTAGACGTGAAGCAGTTCGACTTGCCCGTGCCCACACTCACGCGGTATAACGTGATGAAGCACCTGGCTTGGGCGTTTCTCTGTGTGGCCGCCGCGTGCGGGGAATTACAGCTTTTGACTCTTTTTATCTGCTATTTTCTCTTGTTTGTAGGGGTGACCATCATTGCTCATAACCACCTCGAGATGAAGGTGGAGGAGGCACTCGATAACTTGACCATGCTGCGCTTCTCGTCCAACAAGAGTAGTCCCACCAAGAAGAAGAGCGCTGAGTTCCTGACCCCCAACGAGTCTTCGCTAGATGCTGCGGGTGTCCGGCAACGCGGGCAAGCTCCGTCCTCCCGGGAGGGCAGCCCCAGAACCGCCCACTCCGATGCAGCGGCCCGGTCAGCGGAAGATTTCCGTAAGCGAGAGAAGGAGCGGTTCCGACGCCTCGAGCTCTCTGTGATTGTGGACAACCAGCCCGCGGAGCAGTTTGTGGACTTTTGCCTCGATATTTTTGGTATTCTGTGGATCGCCGGCATGACCACCCCCCTGCTGGTGTACAACCGGCCCTCCATTGGCTTTTCGTGGATCGTTGCGACGATGGTGGGCAACTTTATGAACGATATCATGGCGCTCGTGACGGGCCGTACGGTGAAGGCCATCGTCAACCGGTACTTTGACGGCGGTAGAATGAAGCGTCGCAGTAGTAGTAGTAGTAGTGTGAAGACACATCATCGCACCACCAGCAGCGGGGTCTCCACCGACCTACGCCAGACCAGGGGTGAGGGGAGCTCTGGTGCATCGTCCCCTTCGCCGCCCGTCGGCTTCACGGGGCACTTCCTTCGCTTCTGGCAAAACGCACCGCACCCTCTGTATGAAGCGATTAGCCCCAACAAGTCCATTGAAGGCGCCGTCGCCGGCATCCTCACGAACTCCATCGCCTTTGCAGTGACGCTGTCCCTGCTGCGGAACCCGACGCCAGCGAGTAGCGGTAGTGCGAGTCGCTTTAATGTGTTCGCCCTGATTCGACAAGCGGTGGACGCCTTACCGTCCTACTGGCCAGAGAGTCATGTGGGGAATGCCAGCGTGGTGGAAGAGCACTACCGGTACAACTGCTTTCCTGTGTGGGTACTCGTTGGGCTCTTGATGGGGATCGCTGGGGTGGTGGGGGACCTGCTGCAGTCGTTGTTGAAGCGCGTGTCTCGGGTGAAGGACGCGGGGAATATTCTTCCCGGTCACGGTGGGATGCTCGACCGCATCGATGGCATGCTCATCACGTTCCCGCTCATGTACATCGCCTTGCAGATTATCACTGCCCTGCAGTGAGGAAACCAGGATAGAGCGAGAGAGGGAGTGGGAAAACACCCCAAAACAACAAAAAAGGAAGAGTTGTTTTGAACTGGAAGATGTAGGGCTCCTGCACATGAAGAGAAAACCGAATTAAAATGGACCAGCCAAAGACGTCTCATCCAATAAAAAAAAAATACACACCCCTAATTAAGATAAGAAATGTTGGAGAGTCAAACGAAACTTCCTGATGGACGTCACCGAAATTTCTAGATGAGTAATCTATAAAAATAAAATGAAAGAGATATGATTTCCAACAAATGAATGGGAATCTCAGAGAAATATTAATATAGCGGAGTAGAATCCAAAGCAAACCAACCAACCTCCCCCCCAAAATGTAAACAGAAAGTAAATAACTATGCTAAGAGCTATGTTTACCCACTCCTTCCTACTCACTCAGAGAGAGGAGGAAAAAAATATTCGAATTCTTAAAGACTTTTTATTTAGAATCCAGAAGAAACATTCATGTGCAGCAAGTGAGAGTTAGACCATTATCATTCTGATTAGACCTAGTCTTTCCTGGTCTCATAGGCAGAGTTGGTAGAGTATTCTACCTAGTGCCTGCGTGGTATACATTTTTATTATCTACTTCCTTTTACATTTCCACAGAAATGACACTGATAATTAGAGTCTAAAAGTCTGTTCAGAATGCCAAGACTCTGAAATCGGAAGTGTCGTGTGGTGATGAAAGAGAGAGAGAGAGAGAGAAGTACAGAAAAATTGTTCAGGCGTCTACTCGTGTGGTGGAGGATATTTATGATGGTTAAGAGTGCTGTAGGAACAGTTGGACGTCTGATTCGTATCTTCTATTGAATTCTAACTCTTTTTTTTCTTTTTTTTTTTTCAGTGTACTTTATTCAAAAAGAAAAATAAAGAACAAATAAGAGATAATCATCATCATAATTAAGGGCCTCTCTCTCTATATAAAAAAAAAAACCACTTTAAAATAAAAGAGACATAAAAATATCATTATTGACACCTAAGAAGAACACACGTCACGGAGAGGCTGCGGATTTCTCACCTGAGGACCTTCCAGGATGCCGATTAAGCCCGCGTATGAGTGGGACCAGACACCAGAGGAGATCCAGGTGCATGTGACGCTGAAGGGTGGTGTGAAGCGCGAGGCAGTGGATGTCTTCTTCACCGACACTTTTGTCAAGGTGAATGTTGCTCCTTACCTCCTTCACCTTGATCTCCTGCATGAGGTGGACCCGAACGAGGGTAAGTTCTACCTTGACGCCGAAACCCACGGTCTGCTTCACGTCAAGCTGAGGAAGCAGGAATCGGGTAGGGTGTGGGAGCGGCTCACCATCAACGCGGAAGGGCACCAAGCCGGGGGGAGTGTGCCGGCGCTCAGCAAAAAGGAGATCTTCGAACGGCGCAAAGTCTCTCTGGAGAAGTCGCAGCAGCGGTACAACGAAAAGCTGGAGGCCCGCAAGCAGCAGCGCGAGACCGAGTCCCGGCGAATGACGGAGGCGCACTGGGAAGTCGAGAAGGACCAGCGGCGTACGATTGAAACACGCATGACGGCAGAGAAGACTGCTGCGGAGGAGGAGTTGTACCAGTGGGAGCAGGAGGTGACGACAGCGAACCGACCGACACCAAAGACCCCGGCGGAGCTCTTACAAGCGTTCCGTGAAGATCAAGGGGAATCCAACACGACGTTGCACAGCGCTGCAGCGGGTGCGGGTCCCTCCAGTGATACCCCTGGAGTACGTCAGGTCGAGACGATACGCGTGGGGATGAACTTTACCCCCAAAACGTTAACCATGCCTAGTCGATCCCGCGGCGATGAGGAGTACTATCGCCAGAGCCGTTACAAACCAGTCAATATTCAGGACTCGCCCATGTTCTGGAAAGAGAAGGGCGATACGTTTTATAAGAACCACGAGTTCAAGGCCGCGGCGGATGCGTATAGCGAATCCATCAAGCGAGATGGGGTATTCCTTACCTGCGTCACCAACCGCGCCGCGTGCTACCTGCAGCTAACAGAGTATAAAAAGTGTGTGGAGGACTGTAGTCTGGCGCTGGATTTGCTGGCGAACACCCCGTCCAGTGAGCTCTCTCAAGACCGCTATCGGTTTCTCATGACCAAAATTCATGCTCGTCGTGGTGCAGCGTATGTGTGGAATAACGATCTCCTTAGGGGCCTTCAGGACTACCGCATGGCAGCGGCGTACTCAGACCCCTTGTTCGATGACCAAACTCCAAAAGACTTGGAGCGGATCATGCAGGTGGTCAAGGAGCGTGGGCTGGAGGAGACCCAGCAGGTGAATCCCTTCAGCGCTGCGATGCAAGAGGCTACGGCTCACTTTTACAAGGGAGAGTACGAGGAGGCCGAAGAGATCTACACCGCTGTTCTCGAACAAGACCCGCAACACGCTCACGCGCGCAGCAATCGAGTAGTCGTGTATCTCGTGCAGGAGGCGTTTGACGAGGCGCTTCGGGAGTGCCATCATATTATCAAACAGTGCGAGGAGGTCGCCCAGGCCTTGCAATCGACGGACGGGCTCGATGGCATGGACAGCGATGACGAAGAGGAGGTGGAGGTCGTAGAGGATGAGGTCGAGTCGGACCTCGGCACGAGTGCTGAAGCTGGAGCGGAACAGGCAGAGAAGAAACCGCTTAGCAATCGAGATGAGCTCGTCGTGCAGCGTCGAGCCGCAGCGAAACGTATTTCCGAGGGGAGCAGTCACGTCTACTTGCTACTCAAAGCGTACGTCAGAGGCGCTGCGGCGTTGTGTGGAAAGAGGGATTTTCCTCAAGCGCACATGTACCTGCAGTCTGCCCTGCGCATCACACCGTACGACAACGACCTGATGGAAGATTGCCTGCGACTCGAAGAGAAGATACGAATGGATACGCTCGTGAGTGCGAGTACGGGCGGGATGGCCAAAAAGACGAAGCCCCATCCTAATAATAGCGATAAGAGTGACAGCCACCGGGACGAAGATGTGGGTGCGGTGGCGGCGTCGAAGAAGGAAGGGGGAATCAATGAAAAGGCAAGTGCATCCCAATCCTTCGGCACTGGAGGTGAGACAAGTGAGGAGGGAAAGGCAGCTGGCGAAGGCATCAGCGAAACGAAATGACGACAATGGTTGTTGTGAAGCGGTTCCATCAGCTATCGATTAGTCTGTTGTATTCGCTCAGGAAACCTGGAGTCCTTCATTTTTGCACCCCTTTTTTTTTTCCTTTTCCTTTAGTCGCGTTTAACGGTGCATAAAGAAAGCTGTCTTCACAGCAGAGAAAACACGGATGACATCGGAGATCAAAATCATATTCTGCCAACTTTTGAGCGAGAGAAAGAGAGCGAGAGAATGCTCATTGATAGAACACACATAACAAGAAAAGAAGAGCGCTTAGGAGAGCGGAACGGATAAACAGAACAGTTGAGTGTTTAGTAGTACACTTTCTCTCTCATTTATTCTTCTGTTTTCCTTTTTGCTTTCTTCTTTAAGGAAACATAAGATTTTTGGAATGAGTTTTTGTGTTTTTCTTTTCTTAGAGTGCTGAGTCCTTTCTATTGATGTGTGTATAGAACACCTGTGCAGAGATTACAAGTCACATGAGAATACATTCTTTATCTTATTCTTTTGCTCCTCTGGTGGATCGTGGAGTGAAGAATGTGTCGGTATGTGTGTGTATGAGAGTGAGTGGATTAAACTGCTGTGTGATATTGAAGAGCGCTATATCACTGTTGCTCGTTATTGTGGAATTTACTGTTCTTCTTCTATTATTATTATTATTATTATGATTTAACAAAAAAACTTAACTTTATATTCGCTTGCTTCTGCTCCTTTTTTTCTGCGGTATTTTTATAGTTAATATAAGGATTCCTCTTTTTTTTTTTCTTGAATAACTTTAGCACTTGTTTCTCCGAGCACTCCAGGGAGTACACTTTTTCTCTCTCTCTCTCTATATATATTCTGTGTGGGTGGGTGAACTTGCATTAGTCATCTAGTGCGTGACGAGAGGAAAAGAAACAACAGCGAGCAGCAATGCGACCGGGCTCGCCATCGACATCGGCAGTCGCGGGGCTGCACACGACCTTTGCGGAAGATCTTCCGAGTGACGGGGAGCGGATCACTGGGGAAGAGCTGTACGCGTACCTGCAGCAGCAGCACCAGAGCCGCAAGGAGGCGCTGCACTCCAGGCAGGACGAGTACACGGAGCTGAGCGACACCCTGGAGGCACTCCTTCGCCGCTCACGGCATCGTCTTCTCGCCCCGGTCGCGGGTGGGCTCGGTTACTTCGACGCGGAGCTGCATCAGACCAACACGATTTTAGTGCTGCTGGGCGAGGGATGGTTTGCTGAGCGCAGCGTCCACCAAGCGAAAGGCATTGTGGAGCGCCGTCTCGCCTTTTTAAAGCGAGAAGAGGGTGTTCTGCGCGAAGAAATCAAGGCGTTGGAGAGCAAGGCCGCCTTATTTCACGAGGAATTCACGACAAAAGCGAAGGACAGTGGGGTTCCACGACCCCCAAACCCGCTGAAGACGGTGAACCCGATTGCAGATTCCCCCGCTGCCGGCGGCTTCTCTTCCGCGCCTCCCGACCCCCACGCGACCAGCAGTTCCGCGGTGTGCGGTGGTGACATCATCAGCGCAGAGGAACGGTCTGCCGCACCGCGGTGGATGCGTCAAGAACGGCCCACACCACCACCGCCGGAACAAGAGCAGCGTCGTTGCGAGGAAGGAGGAGCGGAGGAGCGCTCCACCGACGTGGCTCGTTTGCCTGCAGAACGCGGGATATTTACCGGGATATCGGCGGAGGAGCTGGCGACACTGTCTCAGCTGACGGGAGAAAGTGTGGAGGCCTTGACCACTCTTACGGAGGCGGATGAGCTCGAAGAAGCCGAGTTGATGGCTCTAGAGGAGGAGCTCATGCGAAAAGACGCGGAGCAGCCACCGCCGCTGCAGTCCTTGCTGGAGGATGACGACTACGTGGAGAAGTGCCTCACTGAGGCGGTACTGCGAAAGAAGGAGAAGGCGCTACGTGCGAGATTAGAGACGTATCGGAAGGCCGCCGACACTTCAGACGCGAATCATGGAAAGGAGGGAACGAGAACACGGGCGGCAGTGTCCCCTCCGAACAAGGCCGTGCAGCACGCAGAGGACGCGGGAACGCAAAGCACGGAAAAGCCACTCGCGCGGAGGAAGGTGCGCTTCAACGTAGAGAGTGGCTGCAGTACGGGAGACGGAAGTGGTGATGGTAACGACGAGCCGTGTTTGCCCAGGGGCCCACCACGATCCTTTATTCCGCCCTCGACAGAGGGGAGTAGTGCTGCGCCACACAAGTACTCGCATCCAGGTTGCATTGGTCCTGTTTTTGTGGAAACGAACCCAACTCCAAAGAGGAGTGGCGGTGCTGCAGCGGAGGTGTTGCCATCGCCGGCCGTGAAGTCTATTCTGCGCCACGCCGAAGGCACTACCCCAACGAGCTCTGCCCCTGCTTTCCCTTCATCCACCGTGCCGACTGTGAAGGCGTCCAGCCACCAACACCCTCCTCCTCATTCGGAGGATGAGAAGAGGCACTCCAAAGACAACAGCAGCACGACTCCACACCGAGTGACCATTGCGCTGGGTGATGTCTGTGAGCATCAAGAGCCTTTCCCCAGTAACAACAGTGCAGCAGCGGCAACGACGACACGCACCGCGTCGGGACCTTCCTTAAATGGAATAGCAGCCATGACGTCCAGCGCGACGCTTAGCAGCGCTGTCTCCGCACTCGACGGCACAGAGCATACGCTAACCACAAAGAAGCGTCGATCGTTGTTCTTGTCTGATAATATGGAGGATTAAAACGGGTGTGGTGGGCTGCTGTAGATGCCGAAATTCTAGCCTAATCCACTTCATCCAGATGGATACATATATAAATGAAGTCGAATATGAGACCGGAGCAGGAATGAAACGAATCTCTAAAGCTTGTTTCATCAAGAAGAAGTGGTATGAGAGGGTGGAAGAGGGTCTTTATTATTATTATTTTTTTTTTTACATTGAAAACATTTAGTAATAACGCTCTTAAGCAGCTATTCTGCGGCGGGACTAAAACTAAACAACAGCAAATAATAATAATAATAATAATAATAATAATAATCAATGCATTTGCTCTGAGAAATATTCGTCTGTGACCCTACTCACGCTTTTATGACTGACTCTCTTTTCGCTGTTTTTTCACTTTCGATTCCCTTTTTTTCTTTCTTTACCCGGAGACACAAGCACACTAGGTTATAGAGAATATATATCGTTCTTTGAGCAAATCGCGTAATTTTTAAATTATTTTTCCTCTCTAATTTTTTTTCTTTTGTTTTGTTCTGTTGCTTGTCAAGAAGAAGAAGCGATAAACGATACAACAAAAAAAAAATACGCCAACGAACCGAACAAAAAGTTATTGTTATTACTCTTTCCCATTGAAAGCCACGAGAAAGTGTAAAACTTACCCGCATTTGTTCTCTCTTTTCTCGTGGCTGCAGGATCGATTGTGCTGGACGGTCTGTTGTGTGTGAGGCGGTCTGTCAGACACCGACCATTTTTCTCTTTTTTTTTTTCGTGTTTTCGGAATGCAACCCTCCGACGTAATCATAATTAGCGAGGAGGAAGAATCACAGCCCGAGACACGCGAGCAGAGCACTCCGGGACGTCTTTTGAGCCCATCGGACCGCATTAATTCTTCCTCCTTCTCTGCTCGCAGGAGCTCTGGAGGCGGTGTAACGGGTGATTTCTTACTCCGCCGGCCACACGGAAGCGGCACCACACGCGGCGTAGGGACGGAACCTGCTAGTGCCCCATCTGTCGACACGCGGGAAGTGCAAACCACAGAAACTCCTAAAAAGGACTCCGCCACTAATACGCCCGCCTCGAGCCCTGTCCCACTCGAACGACAAGCCCTCGGCGTGGCATCGCAGGCGGAAGCCGCATTCACTGCCGACCGCCATTTTTTGTCTGGCACGGCACCACACGTTGCTCTTCCCTCTTCTAGTCGAGAATCCACTCGGACTGCCGCTGTTGCTGCAGCACCACCACCCGCCAGCAGTGAGGCGTCTGGGTTTATGATGCCTTCTTTTCACGCTGTCTCGCCTCCCCCCACCGCCACGTCCACGTTTCCTCCTGCGGCAAACCCCAACCACCTCCCACAGGATGGGAAGAAGAAAGGGCGTACTGCGGCCCCCTCCGCCGCGAGGCGTGAAGCCGAAGCGCCACAAGGGACCCCGGAACAGGAGCCCGCTTCGACGCGTCGCTCCAGAAGTCCACCTCGCCGCACCTCCTTCACTCGTGCAGAACAAACTCGACGAGATGCCGAGCGATCGTCGCCGCAGCCCTCGCCACGACTCCAACGCGAGCGTGAAATGTGGGAAAAAGCGAAGGAGGCCGCGCACCAGGCCGCCGTGCAGCCCGCAGTGGACGTCCTCCTGCACAAGCGTTACGGGCCGTCGAGGGTGCCGGCGTACGTGCTCGCTCATCGTCGTGAACAGCTTCAGCGCGAGGCGGAGGAGGGGATACAGCGAATGCGCGCGCTTCACGCGCCTGCAGGGGTGCGGCTGCTCTTCGCAGCGACCGCTTCGCAGGTGTTGCAACAGGCAATGGAAAAGGGGGGTGTCCCGTCCGCGACGTGCCGGCACGCCTCACGCCAGAGGCCCCCCACGGCGTCAGGTGGAGCGGACTTGCTGCAGTTTCTGGAATCCCTCGCGGCGGTCGAGGTGAGGAGGCGCCGCTGCCAAGCGCGACAAGAGGCACTACGCCAGCAGGAGGAGCGCTGCGGCAAGTTGTATGAGGAGGCCAGGACGGCCATGGCCCGCCAGGCGCAGCGGCGAGCAGCGCTGTGGGCGGCGGAGGAGCAGGAAAGGCAGGCCGTGTGCTCGTTTCAGCCTCGGACCGGAGCGTTGATGGCAGCTCAAGTGCAGTGGGAAGGGCAGACCATCACCGCGCAGCAGCCGGTCCGCACGCGGAGCAGTGGACGAGAGGAAGAGGAGGCGGCGCAGCGCGAGGAAGGCGCGGTGGTGGCATCGAGGAAACCGAAATCCCGTGCGGCGACGGTGACGACCACGTTTAACAACCGGCAGATCGTTTTAGAGGCCCCTCCCCCACCGGGTTCGACGCGCAAGCTGCACGCGGCCGACATTGCCGCCTTTACTCAGCGCTGCTTGCTGTGGCAAGAGGAGCGACAGAAGCGATTAGAGGAGAAGGCGGTGGCCATGCAACAGCAGGAAATCGTGGAGTCCCGGGCGGAGCTGCAGTGGTATCGGCAGCAACGGCCGAAGCCGCAAGCTTATCGACGTAAAGCCTTGAATGAGGAAGCTCGAAGGGAGGGTACCGATCCTTCTCTCTATCCGCGCCGTCGTAGTACAGCCACAAACACCAGTCCACTCACGAACCGTCTGGTGGCACAGCGTATGCGAGAGCTGCGGAGTATTCTACGGCATCATAAACAGCTGCGAGCGCGAGGGAATCGTCAACACAGCCGAGAAGAGACCAAAGCCATTCAAGACCGCCCCGCGACCCATCTAACGGAAACAGATGCAGCCGGGGACCCACGTGAGCACAGGGAGGGTGCAGAGAACTGGAGCGACAAGGGGTCCTCGTCGCACCGCCGTCGGTCGTCTCGCAGCGTTCAAGCCCTGTGGGAACGAGTGAAGAGCGACTTAAAGAAGCGCGAGGCGTTCTACCGTCAGCAGCAGGAGGTCGCGGCGAAGCGCGAGTACCACGACCCGCTGACAGGGTCTCCTTTCTTTCATCCCAACAGCTTACCGATGCTTTGGGATGAGGAGCAGCAGGGGTGGATGCCGTTTAAGGCACTGCCAAAGGCACAGCAGGAGGCCTGCCAGCAGAAGCTGAAGGCACATCGATTGGCATTCTTGTTGCACCACCGGCGAAGGAATCAGAAGCTGCTGCAGAGACGGGCGGAGGAGAGGGCTGCTCGGCGTCTCGAACGGAAACGCCAGGCCAGTGCGGCGTCAACGTCCTCCAAGATGTTGGAGCTTCCAGACAACCAGAGTGGGGGTCACGGGGACGGGGAGAAGGACCTCGCTTCTGGGAATCTTGGTGTCGTGGATCTAGTGGACAAGATCAATCATAATTTGTTGCAGTCGTATCGCTCGAAGCACCGAGCGGAGGAGGTGGCGGACTGGGAGGACGAGGAGGAGGAGCACGACCTCACCGCGATGGATCCGGAACTCTCAAAGTGTACGTTTCACCCAGAGATTACTCGGCGTAGTCGAATCCTCGCACTCAAACATCGGGATGCGCAGACACGATCGTTACCAGTGCATGAGCGGCTCCTTCGGCTGCACCAGCTTCGCGTCGAGGCGGCAGCGCTGGAGCAGGAGGTGCTGTGGAGCGCGCGTAGGCACCATCGAGTCGAGCCCACGTGTAACGCCGGCTCTCAAGAGGGGCTCGTTCGAAGCCCGAGCCGACCCCCAAAAGATACTCCGAATGCGAAGAAGCGAGAAGGCGACTCTCGTGCGGCCTCCAGCAAGCGGCTCAGTCCTGACAAGGTGCGCCACCGCGACGAGGCGACGGATGTCTTTTATGGGGCGGGGGTGTGCACGCCGGCTCAACTGGAGGCGATGCTGCAGCGCGATGCGTTGTGGCAGGAAACACGGCAGCAGCGGCTGCAGCGGAGGAGGGACGAGGTGGAGATGCTGGAGAGGGAGCAGTGCACCTTCACGCCGCAGCGCTGCATCTTCTCCCTCGCGCCGGGTGAACTCCGTCACGGGGAGGGAGATCGGCTGCCGCCCCCGTCACGCCCTTCGGCTTCCCTTGGCCGCCGGAGCTCGCCCAGACGACGGGGCGATGCAGAGGACGACCCCCACCGAGGAGAGGAGTGTGAAAGCACCACGGCCTCTCGGCAACCGTCGAGTTTAACGCCCCGCGTCGTGCAGGTGCGTAAACTGGATGATTTGGCCGCTGCGTCGGAGGTTCGCCTTCTGAGTGATCTCATGTATCTTCGCTCAGCGCTGAGTGAAGAGCAGCAGCGGCTGTGGGCGGAAGAGGGGGAGGCGGATTTGTGGCGAGAGGACAGTTTGCCGCATCACGGTGTCTCCACACGTTATCAACCGACAAGCCTAAGCCCCAGTCCGGCGCGTGCGTATGGGATTCGACGACGTCCACTCACACCGACGCACCAGCAGCGAATGGCTTCCATTCATCGGGGGGGCTTGACGAATTCCCCATCCTCTGGCCAGCCCTCACCGTTGCTACCACAACGCCGTCGGAGAGGAGGAGCTGCTTCGCACCCCTCCCAGCACACCAGAGAGCGTCTCGTTCTTCCGCTGGAGGATGCCGAGGTGGACGTGCCGCATCCACTCGCAAAGGACCCGCGCCTGGCCAAGGCAGTCGCGGCGCTGCGGGATGCCCGTCAGGGGGGAGCCAACAATGGGGCGGGCGGTGGTCCGCTGCTGGTCGCGGACTCCAATAGGCTCCAGGAGCACCGCAACACGGTTTCAGAGCAAATGATCCATGCGGGACATCCAGTCGGAGGAGGAGGAGGACGTCGTCATCCACATCGCCTGCACGACGGTGCAACGCTCTCGGGCGAGATCACGGGGACCACCACCCCGTCTCAAACGGAAGAAGAAGACTTGTCCTCTCTCTTGCTGGGCTCGTCGGATTTGTACACGGAAAACCATTTCCGAAGCTCTCAACAGAGCTGGAACCCACCTCACACCAGCGTCGCAAACCACGGCCCTTCGAGACACCTCCGACGCCCCTCCGGCGAGGGACGTGCGGCCCAGCACCCCAGCGGTGTACTGTCCACCACCACAACGTCAATAGGGGGCAGCACGAGCACGAGTCGACTGCTGGGTCCTGCAGGGGAGGAGCCGGGCGGGCTCACACCACCGCATTCGATGACCCACCCCTCTCACCGGCAGCAGCACGGCGCTTCGGTGCTGCAGTCGCCCGCGACAGCCATGTCACCCCTGCCAACACGGCAGCCTGGTGCAACGAGCCCAGGGGGGGTGGTGGGTGCCACCCCTGTGCGGGCAGAGGAGGCAGTGTTGGCACTGGGCGAAGACGAACGCGTCGCCGCATGCCGTGGAGCGGAGGGGTGCCGAGCGACGAGGAGGTCAAGTGGGGTGCCCGTCTCGCGGAGTGTGTCTTCCATTGATCCTTGGGCTGCTTTTCAAACCCCGACATTGCGAAGAAGTGAGTCCTAAACAAAAAGAAAGCGGAAAGAGAAAGAGAGAGAGGCGGGAGAGCGGAGTGTATGAATCTGGTGAAGATTCGGTTTTATCGGTGAGCGGGATTCCGTGATCGTGTTAAATCTATACGACCACTCCCTCTAAGAGAAATAGAAGAAGTCAACGCTGATTCTTTTCTCTTTAATTTCCTATACTGTACCCATCCACTGTAGTGGTATTGTGATATTATCTATTTTTACAAAACTCACAAAACGACTTTAAACGGTCCGCTGCACCGCTTAAGTTATTCAAGTGCTCCTACAGTGAGTTCATTTCCATAGAGCACTTCCCTTTTTTTCCTTTTTCGAATAAAAAATATTTTTTAAAAGCTAATTATCGTGTGCTTCGTTAAGAGACGCTAAGTACTTCTTTTTGGGACACACAAAAAAAGCCAGAAAGAATAAAAGAATCTCACTTTCAGACCTTAAGGATGCCTCCCAAGACCGGCAAGAAACGCGACAATGAAGAGGCCCACGAGGATGCGGACGATAAGCCCGTCGTGTTGGATCCGCTGCTTGTCCTGTACCAGAGCCGACATCTCCTCACGTCGCGCTATAGCAGTCAAGAACAGCGAGAAGCGGCGGTGGAACAGCTGACCAGAGAGACGAGGGAGCACCATATGGCGCCGATGCTGCGGCTGCTGCAGGAGGCGTTGGATTGGAACCGCGTGTCGGAGAAGGAGTTGGCGGAAATGGATGAGCTCAACGCCAGGAAGGTGGCGCAGCTGGAGGAGCGCCGCAAAGACGCGGAGGAGAACCTCGGGGATACCGAGGTGCGGGAAGTCATCATGGAGCTGTGCCAGCACTACTACCGGATAGGGGACCTGAACATGTGCATGACGATGATTGAGGAGTGCAGCAAGAAGACCATCGCAGCGGGTCTGCAGCTCGATTTGTGCTTTATGCGCATTCGTCTAGGCATTGCGTTTGAGAATAATGAAATCTCTGCGAAGGGCATTCAGGATGCGAATCGGCTGCTGAAGGATTCCAATTGGGAGCGGCGAAACCGCCTTAAGGTGTACGAAGGCATTTACTACGTCATCATTCGCGACTTCCGTCGTGCGGCGGAGCTCTTGCTGGACTCCATCAACACCTTCGCCTCTGGAGAGCTCATAGACTTCAAGGAGTACATCTTCGTCACCACGGTGGTCAGTCTTCCCGTACTAAAGCGGGGGGACTTGAAGAAGAAGATTATCGATTCTCCAGAAGTCATTTCGGCGGAGTCGAACGACTCCTATCATTTGACCACCTCGCTGTATAACTGCAAGTACAAGCAAATCTTCCCCGCACTTGATGTGGTGTGCCAACACATGCGGACGATTCCTTTCTTGGCGGGGCACATCAACTACTTCTTCCGTGAAGCACGAGCGTTAGTCTTCTCCCAGTTCTTGGAGAGCTACAGCCGCGTTACGCTCAAGTCAATGAGTGCGTCGTTTGGGATCCCAGAACCCGCGCTGGATGAACTGCTCTCAACCATGATCTCTAACGATCGACTTCCGTGCCGCATGGATCGTGTGAATGGGAGTATTAAGACGTACCGTAGCGATAGCATTAATATTGACTACCACCGCCTCATAAAGAATGGGGATTTGCTGCTCAACCGTCTTCAGAAGTTGACCCGGCTCGTCGAAATTTAAAAAAAAGAGCAAAAAAAATTGTTTGTCATGAAGCGAAAAAAAAGAAAACGAAACAAAAGAAAGTGAGAGCGAACGAGTCAGCATCCCATGGTTCCGTATGGTATTTGAACGGAACCAAGAAGGGTTTAGTTCTTACTATTTCTGCACCCTCTCTCTCTCTCTTTTTTTTTCTGTTATTATTCCCGTGTTTCTACCGCCACCCCTTATTCTAGTGGTGGAGTTTACTTTATTATTGTTATTAAAAAAAAAAAAAAACTAACAGCGAAAACCCCCTATCGGGAACAAGAGTTGCCTTAGATACTGTTCTATTATTGCAATGAAGATCAATAATCAAACACCAAAAAAGTGTTACGATGACCTAAAATGTGCTACTTCTCTTCTCTTTTCATTCTTTTCTTTTATGACCTTTTCCTTCTGTGTTGGAAAACCTCGAAAGTGTGACGTGCAGGATTCGCTTGCTACACACTGGAAACACACACAGACATCCGAATCCGGTTCGATTCTTGTTGCGGTACATAGCCATCCACTAGTGAATCATCTACCGTCAACTCGATCCTAACTTCTCATTTGCGTGAGCTGGTTCGTTGTGAGCACAAGCGGAGAGAACCCAGTCTTCAGAGCAGCCGAGCACATCGCTGCCGAGAGTTTTCTGATCCTCTTCTTTTCATTTTTTTTGAGATTAAACGGTGATAATACTTTATACGCTCAGCTACAGAGCACACACACCGCCGCCTTCGCCTTTTTTTGTTTCTTTGTAAGTCATTTTTTTTTTTACTGCTCCATGGCGAAGGGTTCTGTGAAGCGGAAGCCCACTCCCTCTGCGAAGCGGCAGAAGGTCGCGCGCCAGCGTGTTCGCAAGCACATCAAAGCCAAACGAGAGCGTCGGAAGCCCAAATGGGAGGCCGCTGTGTCCAAAGTCTACGACGAGAGAAATAATGGGACGGGGGAAAAATTTGGCAGCCGCAAGCGATCGCGAAGTGCAGATGACGGAAAGAGTGGCGAGGAGGAGAAGACCAGCACCGCCTCACGCTCTACGAAAGCAATGGCGGTGGCGGCCCAGAAGAGGAAGAAGTCCTCGGATGCGGCGACGTTGTCCTTTCTGTCCCCGGAAGACGAGGCCGCTGGTGTTCGTCACGAGGGGGACGAGGATCGCGAGGTGGAGAGTGACGTGGACGAGGAGAAGGAGGAGCGAATGAATCAGAAGGACCCGATGGAAACCCAGCTCTTTTTTAAGGGACTCCCGCTGGACACGTCGGAGGAGGAGGTGACGTCGTTTCTGAAATCCCTCTTTGGGAAGATCAAGCGAGTCCTCCTGGTGAAGAACAAATTCACGAAACGACTCGCCGGGACAGGGTTTGTGCACTGCGGCTCGGTGGGGCTGGCCGATACGATCTATCAGCACGCGCAGAAGAACGCTCGTGAGGTGGCGGCCATGGACCGTGAGGAATTGAAGAAGAAGACCGAAAACATGTCCCACCATCAAGCGAAGCGACTGGCGTACAAGCTGCACACCGACACCTCCGCTTCACAGGAGCCCTTCTTGACGCTTCGGGGAGTGAAGTTCACGGTGCATCGCCCGATGAAGCGCACGGAAGCACAGGAAACCTTGAGTGCCGCCGAAAAGAAGAAAAAGAAGCGGACCAAGGTCGCTGCGGATGATCCACGACACCTCTACCTTCTTCAAGAAGGGCTAATCACGCCGGAGAGCCCCGCTGCGAGGGACTTACCCAGACCGTACTTGATGGCCATTTGGAAGGCGTACGAGTCGCGAAAGGAACAGCTCAAGAACACCAATTATTTTGTTAGTACGACGCGTCTCAACGTGCGGAATTTGCCGCGCACGATAACCGAGAATGATTTCCGTCGACTCTTTGTCAAGTACGCCCGCCAACACCTCAAGCGCCACCCCGAGGACATGGAAAAGGAGAAGTGGGGTAAGTATGGCCCCATCCGTAATGTCAAGGTCGTCCGTGATCCCGATGGACAGACGAAGGGGTATGGATTCTTGGAGTTTGTGAACCACAACGTAGCGCTGCACTGCTTGCGAATGATTAACAACAATCCCAACTTGTTCGGGGATCACCGTCGCCTGATTGTGGCCTTTGCGGTGGAGAATATTGCCGCGATTCAAAAGCTCAAGCGGATAAAAGAACTGAAGCAGCAGCGGGCGGGGACGCCATTGAAGGGGGAACGGAAAGGGAAGGGAGAGACCGGCGAGGCTTGAGACCTTTCCCTATTTTTCTTGGACACTTACTCGAATAAAATGATCATTTCAGAACTATAAATAATATATATATATAAAAGAATGCATTACAACAAGGAATAATCCAAGAACAATGCTTTGTTGTGAATAATGGATTCTTACGTACGTAAATAAAATCTACCACCATCAAACACATTGTCCAGATCGTCCAGATGCCCGCACAGAAGAGGGCTGAATGAAGATGAGGTCGTTACACAAGATATTTTATGGTGTCTGATGTTCCTTTTTTATTATTATTAATTTATTATTCTTATGCATCTTTCCACCACTTTTGTGTGGACGATTGCTGACTGATCAAAGGGAGAGAAGATCTGTACGACTCTGACTCTCATCCATCAGTAAATAACACGCACAGAGAGAGAGAGAGAGAGAGGGAGAGAGACGGACGTAGAACTTGAACAAGAGCTCCGTACTTATAAGAAAACCACTTTCACCTCGTTTTTCACTTTGTTAGTCACCTATATTATTGTTCTTATTATTAAATATTTTAAAAAAAAGGATAATTTTTTTTTTTAAAGTCTAGATTTATTTATTTTTAAAATCAACTCATCATCCGGTTTGATGCCTCCCACACAATTTGTGCAGGAGTACGCGGTCAAACGCCAGCAGCAGATGGAGCGAGCGCGACAGCTGCGTGATGAGCGCGCCACCCGACAGGCCACCACATCGCAGTCCGCGCCAAGTGGTAGTCTACAGCTCCGCCGCCAGCAACAACAACAGCAACAACAACAGCAACAGCCATACGGGCGTCGGGTTTCGGAGGAGCGACTTGGAGCGGACAACGAGGAGGAGGACGACTACGGGCCTTCGTATCACAACAGTGGGGATGCACGTCCTCCGCCGCAGCATCCGTCTGCGGGTGCTCCACTTCGACCCGGTCGCCAGGCGGGTGGGGCAGGACACTCGAGCGGGCATGGGAGCAGGGTCATTCAGATCGCTGAGGAGGACTTTCTAAAGGCGACGCAGTCTGGCATCATCACACCGGATCAATCTCGCCAGCTGTGGGCGATGCTATCCAATCAAATTATTCGTGTGGCGCCGCCCAGCAGTCACGGCAATCTGGGGTCCCCCTCCACGGTACCTGTCACCGCCAGTGCGCTCTCGGCCCTCTCACACACCTCCTCCCTCTCCTCCACGATGAGCTCTGCGGGGTTCACTCAGTTCCGGGGCAGTATTACCCTCGACTCCTTACGCCAGAGCATCGCTCAATTTAAAGCTGAACAACAACAGCAGCAGAAACAACAGCAGCAACAGCGACAGGGGACACGACCACCAGTGGTGGCTGCGGGCCGCTTGGCTTCGAATACCGGAAACTGGAATGCCAATGAGAGGGAGGAAGACGAGCCCGAGGACGAGGACGAGGACGAGGAGGAGGAGCACTACGTCACGCCGGCATTCCAGCGCCGTGCCCCGGAACCACGGGGCTCTGGTCCGTCCTCGAAAGCCGGAGCGGGTGCGAGGAAACCGGAATGGAACAATGCATTGACCGTAGACTACGATGAGGAGGAGTTGCCGCCGCCGCCCGCACCACAGCAGGCCGGCGCACGAAAGCGAAAGCCCGGTGAGGCGGTGAAGAAGCGACAGACTGGCGCCACCAGCAGTGGACCGGGCCGTCGACGGACCTCGGACCCACCGGAGCTGCCGGGCTCTCGGACGGGTGGGGGGGTGCGCGTGGATCTCTCTGCGATCCCGGTCGCCCCCACTGCGGAAGAACTCGAGCGCATACCGGTCGGCAAAGGGCTGCAGCCGATCGTGGAGCCCCCCCCGGAGCCACTGGGGCCCTGCCGGTGCTGTGGCCGCACCTTCCGCGTCTCGGTTCTGCAGAAACACGAGATGGCGTGTAAGACGGTGTCGAAGCCTCGTCGGGTGTTCAACATGACGAACCAGCGCGTGGGCGATTTGGAGGGTTTACAGGAGGCGAAGCAGAACGCCAAGTACCACCAGCCCGAAGCCCCGCAGCGGGCCAACCCGTCAGGGTTGCCCAAGTGGAAGATCGATCACCAGAAGTTTCAGGCGGCGATGAAAGCGGTCAAGATGGACCCCGGCAGTGCGGTCGTGGTGGAGGCCCCGGATGATCGCGTGCCCTGCCCGCATTGCGGCCGGAAGTTTGCGCACCTGACGGCGGAGCGCCATATTCCGTACTGCGCCAACACCAGAGCCAAGCCGAAGGGATTAAGTCGCCCCATTCGACGCTGAAAACACGCATGAAAAAATAAGTTAGCAGAGAGCAGACAAGAAGGAAAACTCACCAGAACACAACCCCTCAGGATTCTACACAGGCGTATGAACCATACCGCTGAAATGAAACACCGTGGAAGGGTGTGTGCTGCGTTGTATGCGAAACGGAAGTATATAAATATATATTTTTTTAAAAATAATAACGAAAAAAAAAGAAAAAAGAAGACGTGACCTGCTGATGAATATCAATCAAACTATTACTATATTGTGACTGTCACCACAATACACAACAACAAAGAAAAGGAGAAAGCCACACAAACAAACACATAAAAAGACAACATCCGAATCTGAATTTGTCTTATCCGAGGAAAAAGGAGATATCAACAGAATAGAAACACGTCCACCAGCACGAACAATGAGAGACACATCTAATACTAAACTGGACCGCAATACACACCTCACGTAAATCAATCGATTCATCCGATTAGGCTCTCCACCACTCTTTTGCTTTTTGGTTTTGATCTCTTCTGTTTTTTTGTCCCTTTTCCCTCACGGTCGCCTTCCGTCTCACGCTTCTGCTTTTCTTTTTTCTGCCCCTGTAAAAAACCTCTCTATGAGTTTAGGATTATTATTAAAACAAACAAACAGACAAACTAACCGACAAAAAAATGGAATCTACTTGAAAGGAAGTAAACAACAACAACAAACAAACAAACGAACGAACAAACTAAAAAATGCAATCGCTGAGTGATCCACGTAGACTTGAAACGTCAAATATGACTAAAGAAATAATGTAAATAAATTTGAATAAATCACCGCTACAAAATAAGATGAACAACTCTGCATTCTCTTTCCACCTCCTTTTCTAATTTCTGTCGTGCTTTTTTTTTTCTTTCTACCAATTCTGATTCTGGGTGGTGTTCTTACCGCTGCGTTTCACCATCGTTATCAATCGCTGCAGTAGTTCTAATCGGTGATGCCTTTCCTGTGGCGATCCACTGGGATTCGGCTGCGCTATCGCACTGCCTGGCGTGAGCTCCTCCATCCTTTACCCGTGGGAGCTCGACAAAGCCAGTGGCTCAAGCGTGACACCGTGGAGATGAATGAAGCGTTGCTGCGCCAGCCGTACTACACCTTAAAGAGCTATGCCCAGCCCGCCTTTGTCGCCCATGACAAGGCCCAGATGCTGCTACCTCATCAGGATGTGCACGGCTCTTCTTCGACTTCGAGTGGTGGAGCCAGCGCGTCGCCGAGTGTGAGAACGTCGCAGGATCCAAATTTTAGCATGGAAGAAATCTTGAAAACTCGACACGTTACCTCTGCTGCTCGACTGCGTGCGTTACGAGAGGAGCTGCACTTCCCTCAAGTCGTCGGGCCGCCGCTGCCCCCGAGCTCGCGGTGCCATTCCACCACTGACGACAGCAGTGGGAGTGGGAGGCCGTCTTCCGTTAGCTACGCCGAGGAGTACGGCGCTCGACTTCGGCCGAGGTATCCCGAGAGCTGGGACACCGTACCGCCACATCAGCCCTCGCGTCACGAGATCCATTAAAGAGTAGAGCCGTGAGGGGAGTTCAAAAAAAAAAAAAAAACGTAAATAAATGAAAGAAGAAACAGAGGCAGAGATTCTTCCAAAGACAATGCACCACCACAACAAAAAAGAACAAAAAAACGCAATCGATCGATCCTCGTCGCATTCGACACCGCTAGATGAATTGCTCTTCTCTCTTGCGGTTCTCCATGGACAGTATCCGTATGTGCGTGTGTATGTGTGGGAGCGAAACACAAGATAATGAGCGAATGACAGCATAAAACAAAAAGCAAAAAAACAACAACAACAGCAATTGAATTAAAACAATACTAAATAAGAACCTGAAGAATAAATACATCTATGGTATGACATCATTGCTTGTATCAATTACCAGTGCGGATGAATCTCCACCGATATTCATTTTTCACCTTATTCATCTATTTTTAATAAAACCACCAAAATTTAATTCTCTCTTTTTTTTTTTGAAGCTTGCGTTAAGAATGATTAGGAAGAAGGAGCAAAAGGGAAAATGAGCAACCGTAACGGAGTCCAGTTCAGAAAAACCTGATTCTTCGGCCACAGCGCCACTCGACCAGCGCAAGGTATTTCCCTTCAACTCTTTCCCTTTTACAGACTCAAATATCACTTACGATGCGCTAACATTCCTCCCTCTATCACACCACTTCTTCACACGGTATCTCGCGAAGAAGGTGTTCTGTTTCACCACCCCTCACCGCCTTTTATATCTTCTAAATACAAAGCTGTACCTCATCATCGATCCATTGATCTCACCGCCTTGCTCCAAGGCTCCATGGCTAGCAGCAGAAAAATAATAACAAAGACCCCTTCACACAACGAAATGCACCCATAGAAACTGCTTACTATTTCTCCAACCAAAATACCCATCTAAAAAGATATTCTATTACTCTCAGAAAAACTTGGAGGCGTTCAGGCGCCATGAGAAGAAACAAAAGAAAACAAAAAAAAAATATTCAACTTTTCCCTCTTCTGCTCCTTTCCTTTACCCCCTTTTTTNGAGGTGGCACCTCTCACTCCGCGTCATTACAAATATATATATATATATATATATATATATATATATATTGTGTTTGTGTGTGTGTGTGTGTGGTGTTTTTTCTCCCCTATCACCCCCCTTCATTAGTAAGTTCTTCATTAGTAATCTCTTTTTCTGTGGTATCCGGATATCTGGAGTATGCGTCCCAATTTGAGTGTGCGGGGGCCGTCGTCTGTGGTGTCCAGTGAAGGCCCGGGGAGTGAGAGTCGACGGCCGTCCGCGATAGAGCGCCGGTTGGCTCGCAGCGGTGGTGGGCCGGATCGTAAGCCAGCCGTGCCCTCGCAAGCGGAGAAGGAGGGACGGAGGGGACAGGGCTACACTCGACTGTCCTTCTTGGGCGGGGAGCTGCCGTTGGGCGGGAATCAACCTGGGCCGGTGGTGGACTTCACCTCACTGCAGGAGAGCGAGGGCCGGCGGCGGAGTGCCCAGCACTTTTCCATGGAACCTCTGCCTCCGCCGATGCCGCCGGCTCGCAGTGACGATCCCTTTCTCCCCAAGGCCAAGCAATCCACAGCGGTAAACTCTGCGGGAAGTCCGCCACGGAGAAACGGCGTGAGCCCCAACGCTACATTGGAGATGGGGGCCACTCGTCCGGAGTCGAGCCGGCGTGGGAGCGGACGCCTCACGGGGATGTCGGAGGACGTACAGAACCCAGACGTCAACGCCATGCTGCAAGGGACTCATCTATCCGGGACGAGTTTGCATCTCTTTCGAATGCTGCTCCACCAGCGGGTGGACGTTCCCCTGCAACGCTGGGATGACGAGATGGTGCAGCGGAACGGCGCGCTCTACGGCCGAGACAGTCACGAAGCCGCTGAGAGAGTACTGCGTGAGCTGCTGGACCGACAACGACACGGCTTCCCGTTCCGCTCGGGTGGTGGGGCTACCAGCGTCTCCGCACTGGGGCTTGGCCTCCCTACCCCGCTGCGGCCGCACGTGTCAGGCTCGAGCAGCCTGGGGTTAGGGCCGAAGCAGCGGAAGGAGAGCTCTAACACCGGGAAAGCGAAGGGCTCCTCCTCCGTACGGCTCAACCCAGTGCCCAAGGCCGGGGTGCCCTCCTCGTCACGCAGCACCACACCTTCGTTGGTCACTACTAAAACGACCCCGGCGCCACCCCTGACGAGACCGACGAGCAAGCAGTCCAGCACGAGCTTCAGCTCCTCGTTTGGAGTCGGTGCGGGGTCCTTGTCGGGAACGCTCACAGGGATGTACTCGCAGCTGAGCAAGTCCGTACCGCTCGACGCGCTGCAGCAGGTGCTGCCGGCAAACATGCGCATTTACACCAATCAAGCGGTGGAAGAGATGGACGACGTTGATTTTACAACGAAGTTGGAGGAGTACATTGCGTACAAGTTAGCCCGCACGAGTCAGCGGATCGGCATCTTTCTCCGTCGCAGTGCAGATCGCTTTCGACTCGAGTTTAGCAGTGCTGCAGAGCCGGAGCCTGAAATGCCTCGCCGTGTCCGAGTCGGCCCCCACCTCACGAGTGCCCCCAGTGAGTCCGCAGAGGAGCGGAGCCGCTTAGAAGCAGGGCTGACGCTCTCCTCGGTGGCACAGAGCGCCAACACGTCCTCGTTTTCACCCGACCACAGCGAGAAGGAGGAAGAGGAAGAGGAAGGGGAGGAGGAGGAGGAGGAGGAGGGGCTGATGGTGCCCTTGCTTCCAGATGAGACCTGGGAGGAGAAGGTGGCGCGGGTGCGTCGGCTTCAGGAGACTCGTCGCGGTATTCTACGCGAAAAGGCGATGAACGACGAGGAATGGCTCAACTCTTCCATCGCCTCACCGAGGAATATAGCCCTCTTGTCCGGGATCACCGGCAGTACCTTCACGCCTCCTTCCGCTAACAGTGAAGCGGGGAGGGATCCAGACGGTGGCAGTGACAGCGCCAACCCGTTCGGTGGTGGGCCCCCTGTGAGGTTGATGAAACAAACCAGCAGTAGTAGTGTGTCCTTGGGCGGCTCCATCGCGCGAACCACGGTCCCGTGCTCAGATCATCGCACCACGAGCTTTGCGGGGTTACCGAGCTCGCCCTTCTCTGGCCCGCTCTCGAGCATTGGGGGCTCGTCACCGCTGCCGCCGATGAGGAACCGCTACACCTCTCGGAGCGGTAGCTGCAGTTCTTTGCCTTCGCTGGACCCCATTGTGGATCATCTACCGCAGTTTCATCACATGCAGCGCTTGGTGCGTTTGATCCACGCCTCGCCGGAGAAGGCGAGTTGGTTGATTCATCGTTTTCTACAGAAGGTCCAAGTGATGCGCTACCGGCAGTACCAGCAGGCGCTCCAACTACCCAACCCGGAGCAGTCCTCCGCGACGGAGTCGGCCTCCGCACGAAGAGCATCTCTTCAGCGGAGCAGTAGTGTTCATTCGCAGACCTCTGTGAAGAGCCGTACGAGACAGCTCGGTGGGTTGAGAGGGCGTGACCCACGCACCAGCGGCGTCCTCTCCTCCTTCTCGCCGCCTACGCGCTATTCTTCCTTGCGGAGTTTGGACGCACAGAGTGTAGCGAGTGAGACGAGTGGAATTGGAGCTCTGGCGCGGGGTAGTGGTGTGACGCTTCCTCCCATTACGCCAAGTGCACGAAGCACAAGGATGAACGACCTCAAGAAACGCGGAAGTTTCAGGGGTCGAAACACCGCCACCGCAGAGCTCAGGAGTTCGTTGAGCGGAAGCCCGAATTCCTTGCAACCGTTAAAAGGGTGATATTGACAAAACCTTTGGTCCAATGAACCCTAAACCCTAGAAATGTTGACTTTTTATTTTCTCTCACACTCGCCTAGTGAAGGGCTACCACTGGCTGACTCCAGTCAAGAGATCGTGTTAGAGTAGAGTTGGAGCAATACAACACTTGTGCATGTGAGGCAGTCTCTCACGCAACCAGCAGCAAAAGAATGTTTATAAACACAAGACGTTGTATATAAAAAAAGAACGAGGATGAGTTGCCTGTACCTAAATATATATATTTTTTTGATTTAGTTTGTTTTTTTCCTTCTCGTTTTGTATTATTATTCTCTTCTCCTTACTGTTGAATAAAAATAGTACTATAATAGAATATTCACATCTCTATGTATGCATCTGTGTAGATTAATTCATTTAGTAAATTTAATGACACCCCTAAAAGGGTAGGGGCTATTGGCCCAATGAACGATAACGGTGCACAATAGAGAGAGCGCGAAAGAAAAGCAGGACGAATAGAGCAGGGCGTACATGGATGAAGAGGTGCTAGTGCCATACCTACCTGAAGTGAGAGAGGCGAATATCGACTAAAGAATACCTTTATTTTTCTTTTGTTTGGCGTTGAAGATCACCTGTTATTATTATTTCTATTTATTTATTTATTTGTTTTTCCTTTTTGTGCTCTACTTTTTTTTATTTGAAGAAAAAAAAAACAACAAAAAAATAGTCAAACCAACCCACAACAACTCAGCGCAAGAGCATGTGTGAACTTGTACGAGTGCAGTTGGGCCGGGAGGACGAGACTTTGGAAGTGTTGTTGTGACATTTTGATGGGCGATGGAGAATGACGACAAGGAACTCTGCAACTTTATTCATGATCCTTGTAAGTGACACAGCACAGAAAGATACACAGAATCATCCCTACACCACCTAGAGGTAGAGGAGAGCGGCCCTTACATCGGTATCGTGATGTGTTCTCTAAGTTCTCTATGTTTTTTTTTCTTTCTGTATCTCCTTTAGTTATCTTTTTTATGTGTCTACTTTTTGAAAGAGAAAGATAAGTAAGTGAGTAATTGTAGATTAATCCATTCAAGCAATGTATATATATAACTTTGTCTCTGAAGGAAAGCGAGTGAGAAGCCAGAGCAGCATTAAAAGATGGAATGAAGTCCAACGTGATGCAGAGTACACGATTACGTAACTCGTAACTTAGGAATGGAGAATCGTGTAGAGGAAGGGGTAACCCCCAGTCCTCACAGCTCTTTCTACCAGGCCGGGGCGTTGTATTATTATATATAGAACAAAAAAAGCCCAAAAATGAGGAAAATTTAATTCCTGGTAATTAAAAGTATATTTGTCTAGATTACTGAATTTACTCTGTCTAAGACTGATTCAGCGGCTATGTTAAACTACTTTTTTTTCGTACTATTGCTTCTTTAAGAAGCGAATCGCCAAACTAAAAAATATAATACGAATTAATGATCCACTGCTCTATTTCTCTCTTTGATCTTTCATTCATCATGCATCCGCATTGACATATTGATGATCTCTTTTTTCTTGCATTTTTTTTCGGAGTTTCTTGTTAGAAGAAATAGTCCTTTTTTTTTTTGAAGTTGACTCTACTCTTACTTGCCACTGGGAACAACGAAAGAATTTTTCAGTTGCTGTTTTCTCTCTCCTACGCTCCACGTTATCGACGTACTTAAAGAACAAAACACACCTCTACCACTGTAACTGCTGCATAGCCTTTGAGAACCACTACCACCCCAGACCCGCTTTGGACGACTGGCTCAGCGGCTTCTCCCAGCCAGATGAGTCGCCGTTTTTCGCTGCCGACGAACGAGATCCTGCTGGATTCGCCCGACTCCCCGCCCTCCACGCCCACCGCCCTCTCAAATGGTTTCCGCAGGCCCTCTCCAGGCCCAACCCCGCACGAGACGGCCCCACAAGCCCTTCCCTCGGCGGCCTCGACGTCGCCAGACCGGCTTCATCGTGGAATGGGCTCTGGCGAAGACCCCCTCGAGGGGAATCCCGGTGGTCGGGACCCGACAGGCTTTCCGCTCTTTACGCCCACCCGCACCAGCAGGAGGCCCCACCACACGGCCCCCTTGATGGTGCAGGAGGATTCTCCGGTCTCTCCGGTTCGCCACATGCCCCGAGAGGGAACGACGAAACACCACGCCGATGTGGGCAGCGGACACACAGAGAGGGTGTTTCCTGGTGGCGCGTCATCACCGGACCGGGACAGAGGAAGCCGCCGTGTGGGCGCCGCCTTCCCCCCCTCCCCCACTGCTGCCTCACTGGGATCCGGATGGACGCGGTCGCAAGATTCATCGACCGGCGCTGGACATCTCCTGCCCCGCACCACCAGAGGGCACCGGGCAGGAGTGGCACCACCCTCCCTCTTTTCTCAGCTCGAGGAGGAGCAGCAGGGCACAGTAGGTGACGCACCACCTCGCGATCGGAAGCGTCTGCCTGCAGCATCGGGTGTTCAGCCGGCTGACGTGAACACAAATCATCCCCATTTGAGGAACCCGCACTGTAGTGGTAGTGCGAGCCGGGAGAGACTCGAAACGCCACCGGGGCGATCTGAAAACAGCATCGCTATCGATGGTGGAGGGCAGGGCGACCCCTTTCATTCTGCTGTCGACGGCACTGCATCTCCGTCTTCTCAGCGGCCTGGCGTGGACTCTCTGTGGGACAGTCTTCTGAACCCACAGGAGACGATGATGAACCTTCCGAGTGCAATGAGCTCGCGAGGCACACGCTCCACGGTGGCGGGCAGAGAGTTCGAAGGAATCAGCGCCAGTAGAATCTTGGAATTGAGTTGGAGCTCTACTGCACCGGTAAATGCGGTCGGCGGCCCTTCTTGTCATCCTGCTTCGTGGGGACCACACTCTGCACTGACGACTGCGGGACTGCCGACGCCTTCCGAGGAAGGGCCGAGTCGTGCAACCACCACCCCTTTCAGTCGAGCGACGAAGGGCAACCCAACCATGCCGCCGGCTCCACTGCATCAGCAGCAGCTATGGCCATCGCAAAGCGCACCTGCCCAGGGCACTGCTTTTCCGGAGCCTCGTGCTCAACCACCACAATCACAAGAGTGTTCTTCAAAGGAGTATTTTCCGACATCTTTTAGCATTCTCGGTGACCGGCGCGGTGAAAACACCACCGCAAATGGCGCTGCGATGCCCTTACTCTGGAGTACAGATGCGACTGCGTCAAGATTGCACACCGTACCGCCGAACGCGAGTGGTGGTTGGCAAAGCTCGTCCAGTCTGAAGGAGGGCGCGGCATTTCCGCTGCAGAACGACCCTCATGGTGCACCACAGCCACCCGCTGCTGCTGTAGAGGGCCGACCGAATATCTTACCGTCTCCTTTTAGCTCGCGGATGGGTGTGGGAGCACAGGCTCGTCCACCACCTCTTTCTGGAAGGGCTACGTTACAAAACGGGGCAAATAGTTATATCCCGTATTTGTACCCCTATGGAGCTCTTGGTGCGCAATGGTCCGATGATTGGTTCAAGTCCCTAGGGGTTGACTCGAGTCCACCCTGCGAGTTTTACGTTGGCGTACCGCAGCACCGTGCCGTGTGGTGCTTGATCGTTATCTCCCTGCTCGGCGTGGTGCCCTTTTTATCCTCCACCAGTTGGCTCTCTTTGGTGTTGGGGGCCGGTGTCACGTACTTGTCGCACTTTGTTGGCTATGAGTGGCCCACCATCGGCGTGCTGGTCGGGACTGCTGTAACATTTGTGGTCTCCGCGTTGTACGCTACAGTGATTTGTGCGCCTGGGACGGGTGTGGGGAGCGAGTTTGGCCCATTTTTTCTCTCCATGGCCTTCGCCCTTCAGGTGCTTTGCATCGTTTTCTTTCTCACACTGCACTTTCAATGGTTTCAAGAGCGATTTCCAGAGCGCGCCTGTCTTCTAGAGCGGGCGGTGGTGGCGGTCACCCCTCTGGCGTCCTTGCCACCGCTCACCTCCATGCTCATTGCGATTGTCGGGGCCTCGTATGCCCCTTTATGCTTCCTCGTGATGATGGCGATCCTACACCAGATTTTTTATACTCCTGTGTACAGCAGCTTTATGTACGTGGAGCAAAGGGTGGTCAAGCCATTGAGCAAAGCGGAGGAAAAGGCAGGCAAGACGAGTCCCGATAACCCTAACGGTGGGAGCATTTCAGGAAACCCCTTTCTTCTCTCGAACTCTGGCGACGACGATGAGCCGGCGTATGAAAAGGTTCCTCAGCAGCTGAATGAACGCTTTGAGTCGATTTTCTTTACCATTGTTGGGCTCTTCGCACTGCCCGTCTTGTTTTACAACGTGATGCAGTCCGACTGGATCGAAGGGTTCTGGTTGCATGGGGTGCAATCGATGGTGTTCTGTCTCATCTCTGCAGGGTATTTGTGTGCGACGCCCTCCTCCAGTCTTTGGTTTCTAGCCCCTGAACAAGCGCCACCCAGCAACAACACTGCTGCGACGGCGACGGGTACTCCTTGGGGACCCGCAACGATGAAGATCCCTACACCACTACAGTCGAGCAGCGGTTCCAGCAACCCACCATTGCGCAGCAGCCACGCACTGAGCTCCAACGCGGGTGGCAGCAACAATGCGATGAGCAGCGGAATAGTCCATCGTGGAGTGAATGCGCCGCCACAGCTTCAACCACAGCAACAGCCGATGCAATGGCAGCAACGGCAGCGACAAGAGTCGGAGCTGGAAGAAATCGTCTATCTGCTTCGACAGCTGCATTACGATCCTCTAGGGTTACAGGAGGTGGTGTCCAAGTTTCGCAAGCGTGTTCTCTACAGCGTGGTGGCGGTGCTGTGCCCATGGGTCTCGTACCAGGCAGTTCACTCTTCGTATGGGTATCTCTTTCGAGGAATCCCCTATCCGTACAGCATTATTGCCATGACGGTTGGGCTCTTTAGCTTTGCACTCGGTCTGCTGGAGACCCATGCGCTGCTGCAAGAGAGTGATGAGGTACAGGAAACCGCTCTTCTGCGTCAAGCCGCTGAGGCGGAGGACATGGAGAAACGACGGGAGCATCTCTTGCGACAGCAATTCGTACCGCCACCCCCTCGGCCAGAGGACCCACTAGAACCAGAAAAGCGGGAAGGCGATGCACAGCCCCCCTCCTTCCCCACCGTCGTACGCCCGCTCCCTGCACCCGTACGGGAGACAAAGCAAAAGACGACGGCGAATGTTGCGGTTGGAGGACTGAGTCTGCGTGCCCAACGCCAGTGCCTGCTGCAGAAACGACGGGAAAAAATGAATGAGATGCGGAAGGCGGAAGAGAAACGGTTGCCCGCTGTGGTGGCGATTTTGTTTGCGATGGTCCTACTCGGTGTCCTGCTCTCGATGCCTGGGTTAATGATTCTTGTCATGACCCTCGGGGTGTACAACATGAACTTGTTTCTTTTGGACTTGGACATGCATCACTTAGTGGTGTTCATCATTTCATCGAGCTGGATGCTGTTGTGGTGGATGTATAGCATGTTCTCTTTTGTGTTTTCGGAGCTGGAGGTGTATGGCGAGCCTCTTACTGTCTATACCCCCACAATCGCTTTGAACGTTCTCTTCTGTTATATTTTGGGTTGCCTTTCCTTTGGCTTTTCTTTCAAGAACAAGAGAGCGTTGCATTGGCTTCTGCTGCTGCTCTCCATGCGACTGGAGTGGGTCGAACATGTGCTCATTTCCCAGCAGGAGGATGGGGTGTACCCTGGTGTGCTGGTGTTCCTCACCTCTGCACTTGGCATCATAACTGTTATAAAGCTACAGAAACACAAAATACTGGAAAAGAAAAGTGCGTTTACCGTGGCTTCTAGCTTCGTCGCGAAGGCGTTCTTGTACGTGGTGGAGCGCAGCAGCTTAAACTATCTGGAAGACTTGGATGAGATGAAGTACCGCTCTATGATTATGGTGCTGGAGCGACAGGTGGGCTGGTTTGCGGCCTTTACAATGGGGTACATCGTTTTAGAAATGGAGAGCCGGATTCAAGAGACGAAGCGGTCTTCGGTGGTGCAGGTTTCTCACTACACCCATTGGTATTTCATCGCGTATGCATTCTCGGCCTTTTGTTTAACCCTAGTTACAAGTCGAACCGTCCAACGGGCCACGTATGAGTTTGTCACGCAGAGCTACATTGCGTTTCGGGAGCTGCCTTACGTAGCCCCCGGCATGAATGGTGTGACCTTCTACGCTCTGACGGCTCCCATGTATTACCGGCACTGCAGCCACTATCTCTTTTTACGAACCTCTTCCTTCCTACAGAAGTTGAGTGTTCTGATCGGCGTGACGGGGCTGCTGTTCCTGTTTGTGCAGCCGACCCGCATCTTCGAGGATCGAGGGAGCGGGATCGACCAGACCTATGATTGCTTCTTCTATGGCCGCATCCACTTGGTGATCGGCCTCCTCGTCTTGTGCCTCACGCGCCTCGTCCCTCTGCACACCTTCCGCATGCTGCTTCGAGTCATTGTGTGGGTAGGGCTCTCTGGAGAATTGGGCTATGGCCTCACCGCCACAGCTCTTCCCGTCCCCACCCTGGTCCTCGTGCTGTGTGTGACGGTGTCCTTCTTCTTCACCTTTATGCTGCTGGACCTCGCCCACTACCGTTTATTCGATGAGGAAGTCGTGGAGGGTCTTCCTTGGGAGAGTGTGGAAGGTGGCGCTGGGGACGAGAGTCCGCGGGCTAGCCTCTCTTCCATTTCCGTCCACTCTGCGCGCCACCCCGACACCAAGATGGAACAGCGGCCCATTAACAAGATCACTACCCAGGGCTTCTCTCTCGTTGTCGTATACGTTCTCATGCTCGTGAGTATTACACTGGGGATTATGTCCCTCGACTTTAACTCGGTGCACATGGTGCTCGACCTGACCTCCGCCGCGAGCGCCTCCTCTTTAACGGCCAAGGAAAGCGTGCTGATTATTCAAAAACAAGCTCGACTTCACCTCCTAGCGCTCGCTTCTGTGGTCAACTTGTTTATCGCTGTCGTGCTGAAGTGCCGCATTCACGGTGCGGATCTCTTCCCTGGTGCGCTCCCGCTCTTTCACAGACGATCGAATCGAACCCATCCGAGTAGCGCCGCTCGTGGGCGGGCTCGAGACAGCAATTCCCCACCCAATACGGACAGCACTAACAAGAACAAGGAGAGCGCGTCTGCGCCGCTTTTCAGTGGTTCAGCGGCTTTACACACTACCGCTGGGGTGGGGTCCCCGCTCGTGTTGGACGACGCCATGTCCGGGGTGCACACCCGCCTTTCGGTGCAGAGCGCCATGGGCTACACCGAAGCCTCTCCCTTGTTTCCCTTGCCGACGGATCTCTTTGGTGTGAGACGGTCCAGCTCAGAGCAAGGTGGAGTCTTCTCACCGGTGCCGGGTGGTGGTGCTGCGGCGGTTGTGCCTGTGCTCCTCACGCGTGCTTCGAGCCATCATCGAATCGGAGGGGCCGCCATACGCGATTCCCCCTCCACCTACACGTTGAAACAATTATGTAACGTGAGCTGCGTGCTCAGTGTGTTGGGCATGTCGATCCTGAACGTGCTCACCAATCAATCTGAGCCCTTGATTTTTACGCTGCTCTCTCCACTGCTGCTGTTGCTTGAGAAGGACGCGCGGCTTCTGCGATTCTTTGGCGTTGCGAATCTGCGCTATCTACCCCCTGTCTTGTGGTGCTTTGGATGGCTGTGGTGGTGCGGGTTCCAGCAAACCTACACCACCGGACGCCATCTCACTCCCGCCACGTCCGCCGCCAGTGGGGTGGTCCTCACTGGTGTCCGGCGGTACGTGCTGGAACACTTCGCAATGCTCTCCCCTACCATCCCCGCACAGGTATCGATTATTCGTGGAGTCTTTTGTAGGGAGGAGCGCAACACGGAGGGTGTGAAGGGGCGCCAAAGCGGTCTCTCCCGGCGTGCGGTCGCCAGCATCGATAAGAAAGCCTCTGCAGCGGCCTCGCGTCGTCAACGTGTGGGCGAGCGAGCGCTCATCTTCACCGCCTTAACCGCGTCCGTCCCACTGCTGCTCTTTAGTAACAGTAAGATTGCGGTGTGGATGTCCGTGGTGTGCGTCGGGACTCAATTTTTTCGTCTGTTTGAGGGTAAGTTTAGTGAGAAGCGGTACGTGGAGCAGCAGATGGACCACCGACGCCGTGCCGCGCTGCAGCGACAGAACGCCGCCACAGACATGCGAGCGGCCTCGGCGTATCCGCCGTATTAAACGGAAGAAAGAGAGAGAGAGAGAGCGAATGAGAAGATTATCTCTATTTCTTATAGGATGGAAGGAGGTCTCTTCGGTTGGGTGAACTCGTCTGGTCATGCAATTCTTCTCTTTCTCCGTGTATCTGAACAATTCCTTATTTTTTATGTGGTTTTAATGTAAGGGCTTAACGAAATAGACATGATCGTAAAAGAGTTCTTACTGAAATGTTTCTTCCATTTTGTTTGTGACGCACTTCTAAAAAAAGTTCTGATGCTGGAAATTAAGAAGTGCAACAATACCGATTTAGTGTATGATGATGGAAATTAGAACGCTCTTGTGTTTTCCCTTCTTTGTTTCCGCATTATTTCTATTTATTTATTTTTAGGAGTCATTTTTTGTGTTTTTTGAAAAGAAAATTTCCTACACTAATAATAGAGAAAACACTTTTTTATATAAGTGTTTTTTCTTTTACTAAACATTTTGTGCTGTTTAGATTAGAGAACAGAACAAACTTTCATTTGAGTTGGGTAGCGTATAAATTTCCTTTTTGATAAAGGAGAAAAGAAATAGACCTATATCGTACTTACTGAACTGTACAAACGCCTGACCATTTTACGATTACTGCTTTGTTGTTTTTTCCATCTTTAAAAGGGCTTTTACACGAGATATATATAATAAAAAAAAAGGAAAGAAAGAAAAAAAAAAGAACAAATATCAATAATAATAATATTTATTTCTATTCAACAAAGATGCGGACCATACACATCACTAATGCCACTCACGAATTTGGAAGTTTTCTTCGCATAGCCGACACGCCGAGCTGTGAAGCGGTTTCGGAGACCGCGTCGGCTGCTCCTTCCGCCGCACCACGTCGTTCGTCTTCCCAATTCTCAGCAGGCGAGGGTGCCCCTCAGATATTTTGCTTTGGGCCTCAAGCGCGGCTCCAACCCTCCTCTGTGTGGCACGCGCTCCTTCAACAGCAAAGGACTGCAGCGATGTCGGGGAAACTCCAACGCGAAACCACCTCGACTCTCACAGGAAAAGAGACCGGCGAAACACGTTATCACTTTGAGCACTTCTGTACGCCGGGCGGAGGGTGCAGCGGCGTCCGGGTCGCGCAGGGTTCCCTGGCCTTCGCGGTGTGCCACGGCGATCAGCTGCTTCACATGAAGGCCATCGCCCCGGCGTACACTCACGAGCCGACGGAGGAGAGGAGTCGAGGCGGGACAGCTCCGCTCCTTCTGCGCGGCGGCGTACGGTTTCTCCACGCAGGACTGCGCAGTGTGCCGTGGGCGATGGCGCGCGTGGAGCGCGGTGGTGCCGCCTCCAGCAAACAGGAGACGATTTACTTTTTTCGGGGACATCAGTGCGTGGCGGCACACACGAAACCCATTGCCTGCCCTGCGTCGCTTTCGGTAAAGAGGGGGGAGGGCAGCACCGCCGATGCGGCTCGCGGCAGTAGTGTGGGGTCGTTTTTCCGTGGTTGGCGAAGCCAAAGCCGACCCACTGAGCCCCATCTTGCCACTGCCAATGGCTTCGCTGCGTTACCACACGCTGCTCGCACCGCGATGGAGTGCGTCTGCTGGCAACGTCGTCTCTCCTCTCCGCCGGAAGAGAGTAGAGACGCAGAAGAGACGACGGGAAGTATGTTGTTCGTCGGGGCGGTGCTTCTGTCGAGCCCGCAGCACGTGACACTGGTAGCGGCCTCAACGGCTTCACCCGTTTGTTCGGGGCCGACCACAACAAGGACCTCGTCGTGCTCCGCCTACGGCACAGGACACTGGACACTAGACCTTTTTCAGACCTTGGCCGAGAAGGCAGACCCCACACACCCCTTTCAGCGCAGCGGGATTCAACTGCTCGGCCCTGCCCGGCCCCTGCTTCCCTCCAGCCTCCTCCAGGAAGAGTGTGGGGGGTCTGCCCTTTCGGTGGCAACGCTCTTACTGGAAGACCACTCCTTGGTGCTGCTACACCTTGAGGCACACACCCTAAAAGAGCAAGAGAATATTCGACAACAACAAGAACAACATGCCTCTCAAGGAGGAAACCCGGTGCAACAGGGGACCACGCCGCAGTTCGAGCAGTTGTATGGGTTTACCGTGTTCGGCGGGCCGGTGGCATTGCCGCACCCACCTTCGGACGTATCGAAAGAGCTCCCCGGTGCTAGGGCCGTACAGCTGCTGTGGGCCACCTCGGAACTGCTGTTTGTGCGTTATCAAGACCAGACGGTGCGGGCGTATGCTGTGAAATGTGATCATTCCTCAGGGCCTGGCGGGCGTTGCACGGCGACTCTGCTGCACACCTTTTGGCTGACAAGCAGCGCCGGTGAACCCGATCGGAAGAACACCGCCATCGTTGCCATGAGCCGTCACACCACTGCAACGACACATCTTTCCACAGGTCCACTTGCTTCTCACGCGCCTAGTGATGGTACTCACTGCACGGAAAGTGGCGGTGTGGTCTACGCCGTGCAGGATCATCATACGGGGGCGGTGCTCTGTGGGGAGCTGCTTCTGCGCTTTACGACCACGAAGGATGAAGTCTCTTCGGTGGTTCCTCAGCAGTTCCATTGGACTGCCTCGCCGTACTTTGTTTCGGTGCTCACCGATGTGGTAGGCCACACCGATGGACGTCTCTCGCTCTTGTGCCGGTCTCGAGAGGGGCACGGTGTGGAGACGGTGCACATTCAGCGACCGGACCAACTGCAGCCTCTATTATCTCGTCCTCCTAAGGAATTCCTGAGGCCCACGGGGTCCATGTCAATGGCCGTGAGCTCGACGGAGCAGATGAGCCCAGAGGAGTCGGAGGAGGCGTTGATGGCGTTGCGCCGAGAGTGCGATGCCCTTCTTCAATCTCTTGGGCATCACAAGGGCAATGAGAGTGACCCTCAGACCACCACATGGGAGACGCGCGAGGAGGTGGACGCTGCGGTGAAGCGGCTGTCGATCCTTCGCACGCACGCCCAAAAGCTGTGCAAAGCGTTCGCAGCGCAAGAAGGCGGAGACGGGAGGAGCCGGCGCTCCGCTCATCGTGGCCTAGAGGCCCCACTTCTCTCATTCACGATGGCCAGCAGTATCTCGATCTCCACTGGCCGCAGCGTGGCGTACCCACAGTGGCTGTGCCAGCAAATCCACGCCTATCATCTTCAGCTGCAGCTCTTTCAGTGGATCTTGCAACTCGAGGACCGGTGGCGAAGGGTGGATTCCACCGCCACAACGACATCGCAGCAGGGGCAGCCCTCGCTCGTGTTGCCACTGCTGTCCAGGGTTCCTATTGCCCAGCTCTGTACGCCTCCCTCCGCACCGTCCTCCACCCGAGCAGAAGGGATGACGATGGGTGAACGGCTGCTGGAATCCATCCGAGAAAGAGTGCTGGGATACGAGCGAGCTCAACGAGCACGTGCCGCCGCATCCCGACGTCCACTGGGTCTCGATTTAACGTCTCTTTCTAGTGCGGCCGCCTTCCCCTCCTCATGGGCGCATCGCGGTTCTCTTTGTGCGGTCACCCTCGGCGAGGTATTGCAATCCGGTCTCTCCTTGTTTTACGCTCCGACGTTAGCGGAGACGACCTCCACCGCGCTCGTGCATCACATGGCCAGTGCCGAGATCCCCTTACCCCTCGCCCTCCTCGTATTGTACGCCACTCTCGGCGCGTGGTATCATCTGGACCTCTCCACGAGCTCTGCAGTAGAAGCGGAACCAAACACCGAAGCGACTGCAGCGTCATCGCAGCGTCGCCGAGAGGCGCTACGACGCTTGGTCCAGGTGTGGGTGGAGGAGCAAGTCGGCTGCGGAGCTGGCGAATCACGCGGTGGCTTACCGCTCGTGCTCCAGAGCTGGCTACAGGCACTGGAACTGCCGTCTCAGACCGCACACGTCTCGTTTCTGTGCTTCGCCGCAGATGCCGCTCTGCCCCCTGCAGAGCTGATGCGGGCGCTGCCCTTTCAAGCAGAGGCGAAGGAAGAGGCGGAGGAGCGTCACGGCGACAAGGCCTCCGCCAGGCAGCGGCATCTGGCGGCTCGGGTCTCCAGCTGGCTGCGTTTAGGGCCTCACAGTTTACCGCTTCTCCGCTCCTTTCGTCAAGCGCTTTGTGCGGCGCTGCTCGCCCAGCACTGGCTGGGTACTGAGACGGGGACGCTTATACGACAACAAGCCATTGGACTGCAGCTACTTCCCGCCGATCGGCAGATCTCGGCTCATCATCGACGAGCCGCGGCGACGCGGCAGTGTGAGGCGGGAGGACTCGAGTGTGCCGACAAGTGGGATATCGCGTTCACCTACGAGGAGGAGGCAGAGAAAGTTTTCTGGCTTGAGGTGATGGCCCCAGCGCTGCAACTCGTCCCGCTGCCCCCGACCGCGATGCGGTCCTCACCACTCCCTCGCCAGTGGGGACTCCCGCCCAGTCATCAGTTCTATCGTCAGCTTCTGGAAATCGCGTGCTTGACGCTACCGAGCTTTTCTGTGTTCGCACCACCACAGCTGGGTAGGGAGGGACAGAGGTGCCGCTCCACCCGGCAGCTCGCGCTGGAGCTGTACGCCCGCTGTACCACGGATCTCTCTCGCACGACGGCAATGCCGAATTTGACCGGACTCTTATCATGGAGGAGTACCGCACGTGCTGCTGCGTCCGAATCTCTCCGAGGGTTACGGGAGGAGGAAGGGAACGACGGCTTTCTTCTGTCTCCTTCTTCTCTCTCGAGTGAGGTGCAGTGGTTGGTGCAGACCGTCCGACACTCCTCAGCGTCGACATCGTCCGCTGCGCCACCAGTGACGACGCCCGCTGGCTTGATCCTGCTCACCGGATCGGAAGTGGGTTGGCAGTGGCTCCTGCGCTTGTTTTGTGCCTGTCGAGCCTACCGTGAGGCCGTTCGGGTCTGCGATCACCTGCTGCATTATTACAGTGCCGAAGACGGCCGCGCTGCCGCTGCTTCCCCACGGACTTCCCCGCTACAGGATCGTGTCTACACGATTCGTGCCGCTCTTCTGTCTTTACTGCCGCCACCCCCGGTGAGCGCGCATCGAAAGAACAGGGATGAAGAGCGCGAGATGGACCACGCAGCACCAGGGCTTTCAAAGTCGGCTCCCACGCGTAGGGGAACGCGCTCGAACCCACTCGAGCGTCCTTCTCGTCCGTCTCACGCTTTCGCTTTCCGCTCTTCCATGACGTATGGCAGCGCTCGGCGTGAAGCGGGGAGAGGCTGGTGGGAAACGACACTGCGCTCTGCTGCAGAAGACGTTTACGAGGAGGACGAGTTCGATGGGGAGGAGGAGCAGAAGGAAAGGGAAAGCTTCGAGGGAAGCGCCAAAAAACAGCCACTCCACTCCTCCGCCTTCGGAGCGGGTGGATCACCTCAATCGTATCCTTCGCTCTCGTCGCTTCGTAGAAGTGCCTTGCTGTCCACGACCGTACCGCCGTACCACCCGCCGGTGCTCGGGAAGGACTCCTTGATGCGGCCGTCCGTCTCTGGTGGCAGTCAAACGCTGGGACGGCCATCGGAGCTGGGGACGTTGGACGACTCGACCGGGACGTCGAGGATGCCGCGGTTGAGACCCTCTCGTCTGTTGGAGGAGTGAAACGGACGAAGAAAAGAAAGAGAGAGAGAGAGTCTCCAGTAATAACAATCCACAGCAGAAAGACGTGGGGGAGAAAAAGTAAATGAAAAAAGTAATATTCGAAGAGGATGGGAGACAGGTGCGGTGAGATGAGGGTTCTTGTGGCTGATCGCACCACTGAGAGCGTAGTTTATGATAAACTAATAATTCTACTGTAACATGGGGAAACACACACACAAGTTCTTCTATCTCTCCCAAGAAAACGACATAAGAAACAATTAAAATAATTTGATGTTGGAAGTCTCTTCTCCCTCGTTCCCTTCTTTTAACAATCAACGCATATAAATTTTAAAAACAAAATTGTCTACCATACTTGTCGCTGATTTGTTTGTGGAGAGGGATGGGCATCATGAGCTCGTCTCTTGTGTAAGTGCTGCTCTCGTTTCGCATAATATTTTCTCTTCTTCTTCTTCTTTTTTTTTTTTTTGGTCTTCTTTAACGGCAAAAGTATTTTTTTGATCCTTCGCATTCCTCAATTTAGTTTTTTTTCCCTTTTTTTTTTTCTTTTTGAACTCTTTCAGTATACAATCCTCTCTATACGAACAAAGTAATATATATTTCTCGTTTTCAACCATACGATTGCACTTATTTACTAATAAGTATTGGTGCTTTCGTTTCGACTCGCTAAATAAAACAAGATATATAAACACACACAACACTAAGCGTATAGTGATCCCCGCTATATTATTATTATTATATTTACTTTTTAGTTGTCTCTCTCTCTCTAAAAAAAAAATTATCATCATTTTTTGTTTTAGGGCTGTATTATTATTTATTTATTATTATTATCAATTCCATCTTATTTTTCTTGTCGGTATTCCGTATCGGTAGAGAAGCAAGAGACCAGCATCGACTCTGCGGGTTCTTTTTCTCCTTTTCAGAGCGGACCTCCACAGGTGTTTTCCACGCACCAGAGTATCGGTTCATCGTGAGAAGGAGTAGAAATCGTAGAGAGTGGCTGGCTTTGCTTTTCCATCAGTAGAGAAATATCATTATATATTTCCAATTTTTTGTTAGATATATTTATTATATATTTTTACTTTTAGTATTATTTTTCTATAAAGGGAAATAATATTTATATTGCTATTATCCATTGTCTGTCTTTTTTTTTTCCTTTTTTTAAAAAAGATAATAAAAAATATATATCTCTTTTGCACAGAACCAATCTGTCTGCAGCAAAATAGAAACAGAGAGCGAGAAGTATTATCTTCATCTATTTCGAAAACTCCACTTAATAACCCATCAGGACCCTTCATTGGCCCGTCGTGTTGTACTGTTCTTTTATTACGTTATTAAGGAACCTCACAACAACAACAACCGAAGTAGTCGTCGCAGTACGCTAGAGAGCGGAAGCTACTTAGAAGTTTATTCTATTCCATATCTCCAATTTTCTAACAAAGAAAAAGGTGCTCTTTCTTTTACAGACAGAAAGATCTTTGCATACAAGTGAAATTTCTTTGAACGCACCGATAGGAAAAAGAAAACTCTTCAGTAGTGTCAAAGTGTACATCACTATTTTTTTTTAAAAAAGTTTAAACCACGAAATAATTTAAAGTAAAGATTACAGTGACATTCCCATACTTACTAACCACACTTATTCTTTTCTCCTCCCCTATTTAGTGAAGCGAAGACCTGATCTACAAAAAGAAAGAAAACAACATCCTACCTCTAAACATTGAACAATCAGCAGTTTCAGTTTACAGGTCTTGTATTATTTTTTTTTGTTTGAAAGTTGTGATCCTTACACTCCTATTATTATTACATTATTATTATATTATTAGTATATTATTTTTTCTCCTATTTTGTTTTTATTGTTATTTTCTCGTTTTGACGTTCGAAAATAGTAATAATAAAACACAGCATTCATATAATCTTATTTTCATTTCTCCTCATACACATTTATACTACATACATTTTTTGTTTGGTGTGCATTTGATATTTAATACTCAAGAGCAGAAAACAACAATAGTAAAACACATTCACTCACTAACCAGTTTTGAAAAGGTCAGCTGAACGAAACGAACGAAAGCCATCTTTCTATTTTAGTGCTAAGAGAAGAACAACTAAGTAGAAAGAAACTTTTTTTGTTGTGTTTGAAATTTAAATTAAAATTTTCATCTTGAGTTTTAAAGGTAGAATCATCATAATAAACAAAGACAAAACTCTTTACCATCCACCAAATATATATATATATATATATATATAGTTCCTATTTTTCCCTCCGGTTTATCTCGAACAAACAATCTCCATCTTTAAAGAAGGATTTTACTTTTTGTTATTATTACCACCATCACAAGGTAATACAAATCTTTTTCAAGAACCAACTGACTCAATAACACACAAGCAAAGGAAAAACTGTATTACGTACTTTCAACTTCTGAAACAATCGTCATCTATTAAAGTAGCAAAAAAAAAAAAAAAAAAACAACAACCACTTTTGGTTATTAATATACACACATCATATCAGCATCAGCCGCTGGATTGCATCCAATGATGAGTTCCTTTTTGTCAGAAAGACATGATGAAAAGAGGGAGGAAAGCATGAAACCTGTCCTTCACATGAACTCTCCCATCGGACCAGTGCACCTGCTACAATTTAAAAATACCGCGCTGCCCACCTTTCCACTGCTTCCCACCCACCACAGTCTCAACGAGTTCCTGTCGGTCAAGTCCCCGCATTCCTGTGCGGGTGTGGAAGAGAGTAAGGTGTGCTCAGGCTCCTCGTTCAGCAGCAGCGGTGGCGCCTTCACCGACAGCACGAGCAACAGCACTTCTCTGACGTTCGCTGGAGGGCTGTTGCAGGATGCAGCCGCTCACCCAAGGCGCAGCGAGAACGTCATGCGGATCATGGACCTGGTGCCGGCCCTGATACGCTCCCATGCGAGGTCCATGCAGTGCGGAACCACTGACGAAGCGAGCACCTACGTGGATGAGGAGGAGATTACGGGGCGCAACTGTGTGACACCCCTTCCCGCTGGCGCGCCTGCGTCGCAGGAGGAAGCGTGCGAAGAAGAGAGTGACAGTGTGGCTGCCAAGGAGCAGGAAGCAACGGCAGATCCAGATGAAGCTCTAATACGCGGTGAAGACGTTGAAGAAGAGGAGGAGGAGAGAGACTACATTCCCTTTGACTACGACGAGGAGATGGAAGATTGCATGACGTACTTTGAGGATGCCGATGAGTTGGGTGATCCGGAGGACAGCAGCGGCCACAGCAGCAGCTGCACTAGCGGGAGAAGTACTCCGCTGAATGTCCTTCCTTGTTGTAGACCCGAGGCCTCCGCACTAACGTCCCCATCCCATCCGAGCCACCACAGCATGCAAAGCAATCCACGGGACTCGTGGTTCTCGACGGAAGGCGGCGTGGCGCTCTCGGGGCATTTCCCTTCGGTGTCGCTGCGGAGTCCGCACCGCCCGCAGCCCTTCGCCGACACGCTCCGTCTGCAGCAACAGGAGCGAATCGTTCGGGACTACCACCGCCAGCAGATGCACGCGTGGGTGTCCAGTGTGGAGCAGGACCAGCTCTTATCCGCTCAACAGTGGCTGCTCCACAAGAAGCTCTTTCTGTTGGAGGTCGCCCGGCATGTGAAGCGGCAGGAGCGAATGTACTTTTCTGGCACCCGTAACGGGGAGGAGGCTCTGCCCGCGTCCGTGTCGGCATCCTGTCTGCAAGGAGAGAAGAGCATTGCCCCGCGCCAACAACGGATGCATGCCGATCAGTTGTTGAGCCTCGCTCAAGAAGAGGTGAGAAAGATGGAGGGGCTCATTGCGCAGCGTGCGGACTGGGCGCCACTTACGTTAGAGCAGCAACGCCTCGCCCCCTCCTCCTCGGACGCGTTCGATGGTCAGAAGGATGAGAAAGCGTGCCATTTTGGTCTCTCAATGCCCTCCACCTCCTTCTCGCAAGATGGTCCCTCGAACCCGTGTGAGAGCTTTAGAAACCTCAATGCTCGCTCGTTGCCTTCCCCAGCGAGCCGACTCCACTGTCACGTGCTGCGCCTGAAGAACAGTGAGTGGATGGCTCAGGCGCCGGAGCTCGAGAACGCCATGTCCAGGCTCATGGAGCTGCACACGCTCTTGCTCGTACCCTTCACGCCGCTCCGTTGTGTGGCGATTGAGAAACTTGTCGCGGACCAGCACGCTGCGGCGGCTGCCACCGGGATGAAGTCGCCTGTGCTTCTGCCCTCTGCCGATGAAGATATTGTCCGTCGCGTGCATTGCCACACCTCGCTCGGCCCCATGCTGGAGGAGCGCTACACCCGCCAGCGCCGCATTGTGCAGATGCTGAACGCGAACCGTCTGCGGGGGTTAGATCCGTTTCTCCCCGCTCCAGAGGATCTCTATCCGTACAGCAGCAAGCAGCACCACGCGCAGGAGGCGTTGAATGTTCCTGGTACTCCCCACGCGAAAGCCCAGCTCGACAGCACTGCAACGGGCACGACCGCGGTGAGCCACCACCTTGCGCTACACCCGATGCCCATCAAACACAACACGGTGGGCTTGCTCCGCTTCTTGAACACGCCACAGTCGTCGTGGGAAGCGGATGGGATGTCCGCAGAGGAGAAGGCGAGTGGTCCGGAAGCGGAGGCAGGTGGCGTGACGTGCATGCTGAAGCCGTTCTGCACCGCTCTAGAGGCCTTCGACTCGGAGGACGAAGTGGAGGGCAGCAGTCCACTGGAGAGTGAGACGGAGGGGGATGGTGAGGGCGAGGAGGTTCCATCGCCAGACGGCCAACACACCGTCAAGTGGCGGCTGCCCGCCACCAAGCGAGCCTGCCCGATCTCTTTGTCTGCCCCTCAAGACATAGGACTCGCGATACCTACCTCCCACTGCAGCAGCCATCACAACAGCCATCCTCGTCGCTGCCATCGCGCTCTTCGCCCGATGCGAGTGGCCCGGCCGCCGCAACGGCTTCAGTTGCTCTCCCTTCTGACGTCACCGAAGAGCAACCGGACGACCGTTTCCCGTTTCTTTGCAGCGGCGGATTCTTTAGATGAACGCTTTCACAGCACCACGCCACCGGAGTCCGACGACGGCGTGGAGGTGACGAGCTCGCCTCGCAGCTTCAGCGATGTGGAAGACGCGGAGACGGTCGGAAAAGGAAGCGAGACCTTCCGCCGCAGCGGGAAGCATCGGGCAGTCCATCATCACCGCTTGACGGGTGAGGGGGGAGGGGGATCGCGCCGGAGGCATAGACCGGAGCACCGGGCCAACAACACGTCCTTGTTGGCGAGCAGCGGACCGCGACACCGGCGAATGAACACGACGTCTTTTCGTCCTCGGCTGCTCTTCGCACAGCAAGAGGAACACGAGCGGAGATCCACCGCCGAGCAGCCGGAAAATGAGGAGGAGGAGGAGCCGGTGACCTTGGATTTGCTCTCTCCAGCGAGTGTGGACACAGCCCCCTTTCAGTCCCCTTGCGCACGAGAGACGACTCCCGAGTACTTCTGTACCCTCTCCCCGGTGTGTTGCAGTGGGGAAGGAGAGAGTTTAGCCTCCAGCTTCTCTGCCTCGTCCTCCTCCCCGCTCACCCCAGAGCTAACGGTGCGCCGTAGCGCGAACGTGGCGCTGAACCTTCCCTCTCCCTGCCGGTCGTCTCGCTCGAAGCTCCCGACGAATGCGTATCGGTTTAGTTCGCGAAGGAGCCGCTATCCAGGTCACACAGCGGATGCCGCGAGTTCTACTTCCGTCTCCACTGCGTCTGGCACACGGCGCCCGCCGTCGTGCGGCTATCCACGCCAGCACACTGACACACCGCGCGGCCTGGATGACCCCACTCATTACCATCAGCCTTGTTCACACTCGCTCCGGTTTCTTGACGCGTTGAGGGTCGACGACGATCGGGCAGCAGCGGCAGTGAACTGAGGATCCAAACGAGGGCGTAAGAAGGAGAGGGCGGCTGCGATGCGCGAGGACGAGCAGGGGTGGCAGGCGAGGGGGAGCGCTCTTTCGTCGATGGGTGATGACGTACGATTGTGCGTCGAACCGGATATCACACAGAGGTATTCGTCGGACTGATTTTCTTATTTTTATTCGTTATTCGTTTAACCTGCTAAGGTGTGCGACGCGGAATTTTTTAAAAAAAAAGAAGAGGGGAATGAAACCAGCGAGAGGGAGAGAGAGAAATGTGTTGCTAAACTTTAATGTATTGATGCAACAATAAAAAAAAGTTCAACAAAAATAAGCAGAATATATATTGTGCTGACGAGCGTATTCTAGGGTAACCATGAGGATACCAATCACAAGACTTAAAAAGACCACTTGACTTGATTTAATTCAGTTTTAAGACCCGGTTTCTAAATCTCTGATGAGTAACAAAATGAATGATAACCATAAAAATAGGATGAAATTAAGAGAGTAATGAACTGTGATGACTTCAATGCAGGCGTAATCTGTGGTTTTATAAGCGGTCCATGTAGTGTGTGCGCGCCTGTTTTGTCTAACCTTACATTAATCAATACCAACTATAACAAGGAAAGGCTTTTGAGGTGGTAGGGACTCCCCAATGTGGCTACAATGAATTTTATTGTTTTTATTATTATAAAAATCAAATAATACAAAAAAAGAGAGAATGGCTTTAATTCCAATGCTAAAAAGAGAAAGACAAGACGAAAGAAGAAAAAACAACAACAAAACAAATGGAAAAATTTTATGATACAACAACAAAAAAAACTTACATCTTTTTGCCACTTTATGTCTTGTCTTTTTCTTTCTGGTTCATGGCTTCCTTTGCTGAGAGGTTGACACTGGACTCCTATTTTTTATTTATCTTTTTATTTTTTCTGTTGTGAGAGAGTTGCAATCACACACAAGAGCAACATACTTGCCATCCATTTCAAGAAAAGAATGACGAAGTCGCAAACAGAAAAAAGTAGTTTATTGAGAGATATAACATGTTACACCGCTACGTCACCCAAAGCCAAAAGAGAAGAAAAAAAAATAATTGATAAAAATTACTCATTTCGGAGCGAACAGAGAAATACAGATGTTATAGTGTTAAAAATATCAATTATTCGACACCTCAATAGCCAGTGGTACTACAATATCTGACAACACAACAAAACATACATCTGCACTGCGCATCAAAAGCAAAAAAAATAATATAAATGGAACTGGATGGATCAAACCATTTATCTTTTTTTTCTTTTTATTTATTTATTTACTTATTTTATCTCAGTTGTCTCTTGCTATTTCTGTAAAATGGTAAACAAAAACAATCATTAAAAGATTTTCTTTCTTTTTTTTTTTTAAAAAAAGAAAATCTAAAAAATATATTATGTATTGCTGTGGTTCATTGTGAGAAGGAAAACCCACTCTCGTCATGCTTTCCTGTCAGATTTATATATAGTGCGCTATATCTCTGTGGGCGTGATGTCACAATTTCCTTCTTTTTTTAAGCTCTATGCTCAATGTTTTATTTCTGCATAGAATTTGAAATCATGAGGACTGAAAAGTGAGGTTTTTGCTTCTTTTCTATCTCTGTTTTTGTTTTTTCTCGAGAAGAAATTCCATGAAAACACACAAAAACACAACCCCGAAACCCCGAAACACTCCCCCCTCCATGAAATGCCTCATACGACTAATAATAAGGAAACATGATGGAAAGCGAACTTCCTTCCGTCTCTGTCATTCTCATATGAAGAAGGAAGTGCAAGAAACAAAAAAAAATAATACAAGACAATAATACGAGAAAACAGTGGTAGGCCACACACAAAAAAAAATAAGCAAAGAAGAGGAAGTGAAACTGTTGCATCACCTTGGTAGATCGATACAGAGAGAGAAAGAAAGAGAGAGAGAGAGTGAGAGAGAGAAGCGGAGTCGTCTTGTCCACACATCCACAGGGAGAGACGAGTGAGAGGAGAGGAAGAATAGTGAATATGGGATGCCGTGATCTTACACACATATATTTATTTATCTTTCTTTATATATCTATATATAAGTATGTATTTATATATATAGAATATGGAACGCGTTAAATGTTTTAAATCTCTTGTGACAGGGACAACCGTTTCAATCCTGTAGATGAATAGCATGATATATAGACTATTATTACGATTATTATTGAGTTATTTATTAATGCCCATCAATGCTTGCTATACTTTTTTATATGTTTCCCATTTTTCTACTACAAAAACCAAAAAGATATTATTTAGGGCATCTTAACTGTGCTTCTTTTGAACTTTTACTTTTTCTTATTTCACTATACACTTTTTTTTTGTTTAATGTGTGTTTTAATTGTTTTTTATCATGTATTGATTTATTTTTTGTTTATTGTTTTTGAACGAGTTTACAAAGAAAAAAAATTGCTTTTAAAAGAAAACTTAAAAAGAAAAAGAAAAAAAAAAACACTAAAAAAAGGATTGCTATTCACTCTTCTTCACTGAATATCAACAGCACAAAATCATGTCGTGTAGAGGAGTGTGGAGCATCAGAACACAACAGAACTAAAAAGCGTTTGCGTATGTAAGGTCTCTTTTTTCTTTTATTTTTCCTTCAAACTTTATGTGTCTCTCTGTCTTCGTGTGTATTCGGGTGTGTGTGTGTGTAAACGCTGGCTCTCTTCTTTCTTTTTTCGCGTGTGCTTTTCGATGGGAATACTTTCTTTAATATTTTTGATGTTTTTTTTTTTTCTTATATTGCATACGAACACCCTAGAGAAGTAAGACGTTTCGAAAGAACCCAATAAAGCCATGGAAGACTCACACACACACACAGGCTGAAAGAGTACATATTTATTTTATTTAATTTTTAAGAAACGAAAAAAAGGAGAATGGAGAGCGCAGGACATGTTCAATCACTAAAACACCCTCAAGGACAAGCACACCTTTTCCAAAGCCGAATAGCAATCCAGAATGCCTTTTTTTATTATTGTTATAAAAAAATAACAAGTGGTGAAGGTTGTCGGTGCAATAAAGTGACTGTATCTTTCATCGAGTTCCACCAAACCAATATATATAAGGAGCTAGAATACATTTTTTGTCTCTCTTTTTTTTTTGGTTGGAGTGGAATGCGAGTTTTTTGCAGATTCGCTGAAAAAACAAAAAAAATAATTAAACGAGGAATAAAACTCTTTTAAAAAAAACAACAACCAACAGGAAAACGAAAGGAAGAGAAGAATCAAAAGAAAAAGAGAATGAGGTGATGTAAAACATCAGAGGAGTAACAACTATGGTAAACTTTACTTTACTTTTTTTTAAAGATTAAAGTATTTTTCGATAGATGCGATGATTGTTGTTGTATCTCTCTTTTCCTTCTTCTTTCTCGTTTTATGGATTTTTGTGTATTAATTGGTTTTGTGAGGTTCCCTTGTTCGGATGTGTGTGGAGGGTCCTCTCCGCAGCTGTGCCATCGAATCCAAGTGGAGTCGAGTTTCGTCTCTGCATTTTCGAAAGCAGGCACATGTATCCCTTGTTTTTTCCTTTGCTGTGCGGGCTCGTTATTTTTTTTCCTCTAGTTCTCCGTCCCACTCGAGCCATTATTATCATTATTATTATTATTACTATTATTTTTGTGTTATTTTTCCGGCTTAAATCTACGCTTAAGAAGCCGAGAGATATTAAAAGGGTAGAGAGAGAGAGATGGGAACGAACGAACGAAAGAAAAAGACGAGACATTTAAGCGTGATGGAAAAAAAAAAATGAAAAAAAAACGAGAGATAGAAGCCGTGAGTACATATATAATGTGTGCGTGTGCAATATATATTTAAATAAGGGGAGAGCCAAGCCTGTTGTAAGTAGAAACAGCCGAAAGAGAGAAACACCATGTTCGGGGTTATGCATCAGCACAGATCCTCATCTTCATCCTCAATGAAACACAAGTTTTACCATCATCTTTTCCAACTTCCCCTCCGTTAGGATGGCATGGATGTGTGTGGAGGACGAGACCAACCATACTTTCTATATGTTTGTTTTCTTCCTTTTGAAGTAGTTTTTTTTCTCTTTGGATGAAAAGAGAAACGTAACACATTGGAATTCGAAACATCAAAAGTGAAAAGCTAAAAAAAAATTATTTTAACAACCACCGCCGCCCAGCACAAAACTACTGAGTCTCTCTCTCACTCGCTTTTTCTCTGTGTAATGCCTGGATCCGTTGTTTTTGCTTGTTTTTTTTTTGACTCGTTTGTTTATCTTCTTCACACGAGAAATGAAACGGCACCACAGAAAAACGAGAGAAGCGAGAGACGTTTTAAGAGAGAGAGAATAGAAAAGATAAAAATGAAGAGAAATAGTGTATTTAAAAGCAGTGAAGTGCGTAGATAATGTTTATGGAAACATATAGCTTTATATATATGCGCCAGGAAGGAATGATTAGTGTATTTTCTTATGTTTATTTTAAATCTAATCTCCTTTCAAACAATCATAAAATTAAAACAAGCAAACAAACAACAGGAGTAACAGGGAAAAGAAAATCAACAGAGTTGAAATAGAACTTCTAATTGTATTATGTATTTGTAGAGGGAGAGAGAGAGAAAAGAGATATCACTATTACTACGCATTATCCGTGTGTGGTAAGCTATATGGTAGTTCTCTGTCTTGTTGAAAACAAAGCACACAGTAAGAATGGGCACAGTGGACTTACGCTACAGAAAACCAGCCGGTCAACGAGAGAGTACAGAGAGAGAGAGAGAAAGAGAGATGTTAATGCGAGGGAATCTATTTTGACAGACGAACACATAGTCCACCCAGTATAAGTTGAGGTCTCTCTCTCTCTTTATGTATCGTATATCTTTAAGAACCGCATCTATTTATATACCTTTTTCGCTATTTTTATTTTTGAAATTTTTAATTGGTGAAAGGCAATTCAAATATATATAACGGAAAAGGAGCATTGATTGCTCTTGCTTTCCAGTGCTGGTTCAAAATGTAACGACTCTCTATGTACATCTGTATCGCTGGCGCTCTACACCTCTATCTATGTATGTGTCTCAACATCGCAAGCATTGTGGAGTAGCAAGCTATATAATATAAGATCAAGCTCGAGCTGCAGATGATTAAGAATTTTTTTTTATTTCCGGGAAAAATATCGTTGGAAGTCCCCCTTCGCGCTGTGTCCTCAAAAATCTATATTTTTGCTTTTGATTATTGTTATTTTTAAGCACGATATCTTTCTCTCTCTCCATACATATTTAAATTTTTATCCACCGTGTGCCGCCTGCGATTTATTTCGCTGTATTGATATTCATCGTTGTATCATTGCATCTCAACTTTTTTTTTCTTTCTCTTTCTCTTTCTTGTTTTGTTGTTGTTTCTGTCTTTGGATCTACTGACACTCTATCTACTGACGGCATCAATTTTCTCTCTCTCCTTCATTGAAGGGATCCTGTTTTGCCATCAAGTGACCCATCGAATCATTTTCTCATATATTTACTCTTTTTTTATATATAAAATAATTCTTTTTCTGTTTGACATTTCATATCTGAGCGAATTTTGAACAATGAACGAGTAAAAGGGGCTTCGAAAAGGAAGCAATAAAACATCAACAACAAAACGACAACTATAAAAAAATAATAATAGAAAGAAAATGATAAAAAAAAGAAAAAGGATGTCAAGCAACAACAACGAGAAGCCCAAAAAAAAAACAAAACAACCGAAATTTGTAAAACACGGAAATGAAGAGAATTCCTATTTACGTTTAAGTTTATCTTAATTCAGAGATGAAAAAACCATCAAGAAAAGGAAGAAAAACCGTTTCCTTTTGATGCAATCTCTTTTGTTCTTTTGTTTTGGACGTTTCTTTTGTACCTAAGGGAACAACTCTTCCTGTTGTGAATTGCTGCGTTCGACATTATTTTTTCTTTCCATTTCTCTATTTATTTCTGTTCTGAATATACAAACAAATACAATTAAGATAGAAATGCTCTCATAAAGCTCCCCCCCCCCCTTGATTCCTCTTCTAGATGAAGTCCAGATCCCTGTTCTATTTTTTTTTCTTTTTGTGTGTTTCATTCCTTTCCATTGGCTGCATCTATTTGAATATGAATCTATCCACCTGTTGAGCTCTCCTCCAACTGTGATGATCTACGAGTGTATCTGTCTCTAGATATCGAGAGAGAGAGAGAGAGTGAGTGAGGAATAGGATGGTAGCTCGTATCTTCTTCTATTTTTTTCTTTCCCTTTTCTTTTTTATAAGAGATCCAAAGCGCTCCCTACACCAGCGGCTCACAATGCTTTTTCTTCACTCCTTCCTTGTACTATTGTTGCGTATTGTATCCCTGAACTCCTGCGTGCCTTAACTCCATGCATTCGTGTTATATTTTTTTTAATTTTTCTGTTTGTTGTTTCGCTGCACTTCGGAGAGATTTATGATGAGGAAAGAACACCAACAAATAAAAGAGTACCAGGAGGATGAAGAGCTGGATAACTGTGTATGGATTATATCACTATTTGCTTTTCTATTTATATTCATAATTTGCATATTTACATATTTATCTCTTAAGCTCACATACGATCAATATATAGTAGGTATGCATGCAAAAAAATAATTATACTAATATTAACGTATAAATTTATATGCGTTTATTATATTATTTTGTACTGTGCTGCTGTTTACACGATAAACATAGTGAGAAGAAAAAAAAAAGAACTTGACACTCAAATGAAAAAGGTTGCTGTTATCAGGAGGCAGAGAGTCAACCAGCAAAACAATAAAGCCAAGGTAATTCATGAGAGACACGAAAAGACAGCTCTGCTTCATCACTTGCTTATTAGGCTTCCGATTTGTATTCACGTTGTTAAAAAAACGGAAAAAACACCAAACGAACGACAGAAATATTCTCGAGAAATTCAACAACAACAAAAAAGAGACAAAAAGATAAGCACGAGACAATGTCAAACAAACTATACGATTTTTATTATTACCATTGACTGTTCTATACTTTTTTCCTGTTCTTTTTATTATATTCCACTAAGCGATTATGATCACTATTATTATTATTATTATTTTGGAAGGGTTGAGGATTCATTCACAAGGGAACAAAACACAAAAAAATATGAAAAATGTGGAGAACAAAGCAACTGTGAATGGTGAAGAAATGAAAATAAGGATAAGAGCAATGAAAGAACCGAACAGACATGTTTGTAAAGAAGATGACCAGCTGAGCTTGTTGTTCCCCTCCTTTTTTTTGTAAATTTGTAAGCGGATCTTTTTTTTTAAAAAATATTTCACACTCTGTTATCTGTTTTTCTTATTCTTATTCTTTTGATTAGCATCTCTTCCCACCAAAGTAGAATGTGATGTTCGGCGCTGTTTGATTTGCGTGTTGGTCGACCAGATACACCCAAGCGGAGGGGAGAGACCTCTACGAATATTTCATTTCATCGAAAAGGAAACTATTGTTGTTGCGATGGTGAATGTATTGGACGGAAGAAAAAACGCCAAATTTCCTCCTTCCCTCTAGTAAATGAGATACAGAAAGATATCCTTTAATAACAATGACGCAGACTTGAGACACTATGTGTGAGGGGAGGAACGTATTCTTTCCATTGCTATCATCGGTTTCTTCTCTTCTCTTTTCCCTTCTTTTTGTGCTTTTCTTTTTTTTTTCTTTTTTTTCGAATAATAAAAACGTAGAGAGAAAAAAGACACGATAAAGAACAAATTAACAAACAAACAAACAACATATAGAAAAATTTACTAGACCTATTAATTGGCGTTGTTATCCGTCTTTTTCGTTACATATATATATATTTTTTTTTCAATTGACGCAACAAAAGGACCAGCATCGAATCCTCGAACCAACAGCCACCATGAGTGAGGCGACCACCACCTCCCTGCCACCCAAGTCGAGTGGGGAAATGCCGTCTGTGAAAGTGGTAGAACCGAAGAGGTCGCACCGCGACAAGGACCCGAAGGACAAGGAGCGCAAATCCAAAGAAAAGGAGGCCCGACGACGTGACGAGGCGGCCAAGGAAGAAGACAAGGAGGATCTGGAGGCAGCGTCGGATCCGAAGTGGTCTTCACCGCCTCCGGGCGAGGGCACCGCTCCGAACGAGGACGGCAATCTCGAAAATGACGAGGGGGTGATGAACGGCCCCAAGGTGGTGATCGACCCGACGAAGGATTTATGGCAGAATATTGCGCTCAACGTCCGCGATTCGAGCGGGGAGCCGACGGAGACCAACGTGCTGGTGGTCGGTGCCACCGACGCGGGCAAGACCACGCTGCTGCAAAAGATATACACCACCTTCACCACCTCCACGGGGGGCGGGGGGAGGAAAGTGAAGCCGACCACCGCACTCGACTACTCTTTTGCACGCCGGACCGACCGCCGCAATGCGCAGGTCGCTCACTTGTGGGAGTTGGCCCAGGGCATAGATCTGGCGCAGCTCGCCGACGTCGTGATTACACCGGAGAATGTGCATTCCATGGTGCTGTGCGTGGTGGTCGATGCCAGTGACGGCAACGGACCGAACGCGGGGTCTCCGACTACTGTGGCGGGCGGGCTCTCGCCCAGCATGACAGGCATCCACGTCTTGTGGGAGACCGCAACGTACTGGCTGAAGCGCCTGGATCGCCGCGTGAGTGAAATATTGAGCCGAATGCGGGGAAAGGGGAGCTCCACACCGGAGAAGATGGCAACTCGGGCGACGAAGATGCTCGGCGTGGATCACCCCGACTTAAAGCGGATGCGCATCAGCGGCGTGCCGACGGTTTTGGTGGTCAACAAGATGGATAAGTTCTCTGGGGACTCCGCGAAGCTGAAGCTGCTGGCGCAGTGCATGCGGTTCGTGGCGCATCTCTACGGTGCGCACCTCATCTTTACGGGGGAGGATGGGACAGAGAGCAGTGTCAAGTGGCGGCTGCTCATGTCCCACCTTCTTTTCCAGGCTCCCTTTGACACGCGCTACATTCAGTTCGATCCCGAGCGCGGCCACGTGCTCGTTACGGCGGATCGCGACACCTTCACGGACATCGGGGATCCGCCCATCACCAACTTCTCGTCCTTGTCCTCCAAGGCTGGCGTCCCGAGCGCAGCGGCAGGAGACGGCGAGTTGGATCGCTGGGGCGCCCCCTTCGATGCTGCGTTTCCCCCAAGTCACGTGCTGGGGGGCGGGGCGAGCCGCCTCCACGATGCCTTTCTGAAGCAGCTGTACGACGTCTCGGAGGAGGGCTACGGCGAGCCCCTGATTGACGCGCTCCGCCGTCAGAAGGAGGAGGACCTCGAGCAGTACCGGAAGAGTATGAAGAGTAAAGAGCGTGCGACGCGAGGCTAACGGGAAGAAAAAAAAAGAGAGGAAAAAAAAGGAAGAAGAAGCGAGAAAGACCCGACCTCCCTTCATGCGTGAGGGGAAATACATATTTCTCTATATAAATATAAAGGTGTACGGGTATTGAGCAGTAAGAAAAAAAAAAGGAATTCCAATAACATCATCCTGTTAATGTGACGGAACACGAATATCGAAGAGATAGGAAAGAGACACAGAAAAGCGTATTCGACTCTTCTTGCGTGCATTTTCTTTTTCTTATTTTGGTTTTCTGTATTTTTTTTTCAAGTTCAAATGACTGAATTGCTCTGCACATTCATGATGCCGGTGTTATTATCTTCACCTTTAATGTGATATATTTCTATCCATATAGTTCCAGCTGCAAGAAACAACAGAAATACCATTAAACAACAACAACAACGACAAGAACGCGTTCAAGAAAACAAAACAACAAAAAAAAGAAAGAACAACAAAAAAAAAACGAGATAAATTATCACTGTTTTTTTTTTTTTTTGAAAATAAAACGCAGAAGATGAGAGTACAAAAAGCCTCCCACCCTTACTGGAGATGCTGGCCAAAGATAGTGGGATGTGACAGTAGACGTGGTGGCCCACACCACACTCCTTCTAACTCTGTACGACGAGTGAGTGCGATATTACGACAGGTATGGATATGTGTTATCAGTCCGTATACTCGCTTTTTTCAAATAGATAAAAAAAAAAACTCGTTATTGATGGTTCACTTTCCTTTTTGTATTTTGTGGATGATAGACGTTTCTTTACACTGCATCTCTTGGGTGTGTGTGGTGGGGAGAAGAGGGAAGAAGGTTATGAGGGTTTCTTTTTTTTTTTTTGTTTCGCTTTTTTGGGTAAGTGCTTCTGTGAAATGTTGCCCTTACAACGACAACCAAGAAAAAAAAAAAGAGAGAAAATGTGAGAAAATGTGGAAATTTCCGCTCCTTTAACGAACAAACAGCATCCAATCCCTCAATCGAGACACTGCATATCACGGCCAATGGACTCGAGTAGCGGCGCGCGCAGCAGTTTTGTCTATTCCATAATGTTTCAGAACTTGTTCTGTACTGAACTCACTATTGTTCCTCTCTATCTTTTTTTTGTTTTTGTTTTTTCTCTATCTCTTTATCGATTGAAAAGAAAGAGAAAAAAGAGGTCTCTGCAATGCTCGCATCCCCTTCTTCATTTAAAATGTGATGTTTTCACAGTTCTTCCGCTACTGGTATATATTTGCTTTATTATTATTACTACGCACGAAAAGTACCCTGGAAATACCACTGATCACCACTACAGAGAGAGAGACAGACGGTGCACTGTCGGCTACAAGAGTGCGCACCACCCGCTCGAGCCTGTGAGCACTGCCGAGCCTGCGGTGTCGATTCGCTGCGTGCCGTGCGGCCGTGTGGGGGAGGCGGAGGACGGCGTGCGGGTGGTAACGCTGCGGATGAGCGAGCGAGTGAGCGCTGTGCGAGCCGCTCTGGCTGCGGCGCTGAAGGTGGAGGCGCCGCGCGTGCAGCTGTTTGTGCGTGGCGCGTGCGTGGAGTCGAGTCATCCGGAGGAGCTGGCACACGTGAGCCAGCACGAGACGTGGACGCTGCGGGAATGCTGTAATGCGCTGCGGCTGCTGTGTACTCTATAAGAGAGCCCACCAGAAGTCGCGATAGACTTCCTTGTGGCTGCCACCAGCCGGACGTATGACGCAGAGGCTAAGAAAGAAGAGGAGAGCGTCGAAACAAACGAAGCAGCATGTGTTACCGTAACATATTCTTCAAAGCAAAAATAATAAAACAAAAAAATGTAGTATAATTCATTTGTTGATCACGTCCCAAATGGAAGGAGCCATAAAACATATATAAATGTATTAAAGAAGTTTCTATTGCCCTTCTTTCCAAGCCTATTTCTCTCTCTTTTCTCTCTCTGTGGTAGGCCCTTCTTAGGGTTCCGACGATATAAAACACGAGGATGGACACGTGGGCGGCGGCGCATGAGGAACTCAAGGAGCTGGCGTGGGACTTGTTCATCGGCAACATATCCACCTCCTTCTCTAACGCCCCTCGCATTGGGCCCGAAGTCTGGCATCAAATCACCCTATTTCGCGATGCCGTCAATTGGCAGGATCCGTTCTTCTCGTATTTGAGTCTCTTTCACCTCACGCTGTTCAGCATCGCGTTCCTCGTGGCTACGATTCTTCGCGGCAACCCCGTGCGTCTGGCGCTCTTCAGCTTGACCCTCATCATTCTCGCCGACGCCAC